>CM057812.1:47281969-47594469 GCA_030067965.1 Latrodectus elegans
ATAAAATGAAGACCATAATTTATTTTTATAAATATAAAATTGCTCAATAAAATATTTCATAATTTAATAGTTACTTTCGTATTCCGGAAAAATATATAATTTCTAAAATATTTAAATTTAAATTATAATACAGTCGTAATTATATTTAGCATATTACTACCATCAATAAAGAACAAATTAAGACACTCACACTCACTTAAGGCTGCAAATAAACTTTAGTTTCAAACATACGCGCCGAACAAGGTATATGAGAAAAAATTTCCCTCTTGAGAAAGGAAACCGCTTTTTTCAATTTATGATTTCATCTAATCTGTTCCATACAATATCACGTGACATGTAAGTATGTATCCCCCAAACCCCGCAGTGAGAAATATTCAATATTTTTTTCATTGGGCAATCGTCAAATATGATTTTTTACAAAATATAATTTTCAACAATTTTTCACATTGTAAATAAACAAAGTAGCATTTTATAAATATTTAAAAAGTATAAAATATATAATATAAGCAATTAGTATTAGAAGAAGAATCGTGAAAAATTTATGAAACTGAACTTTTTGTGTAAAACGTTAAAAAAAGGCTTTACTTAACCTCCTAAAGATAATATACATAGTTTGAATATTGGTCTTTTCAGTATGCCAAATTTTGTTTTGACGTCCACAACACAAATATTGTTATCTTTCCCTGGATACGTTTTAATAATGTGATTTAAAATCCATTTAGAACTTGGTAGATTTTTCTCTCTTACAATTATTATGTATATAAGCCTAATTTTTATATTTTGTTTCAAATCATCCACATAGTGTGTTATTGTGAAGAATTAAATAAGATTCATGCTAAGTTTTCCAAATCAATTGTATTGCCCTAATTGTTCTTATAAGTTTAATTTATTTTCACTAATATTTACCAAAGTAGATTCTACTGTTTCAGTAAGAAATTTTCATGTTATAAAATATCCAGAGGTTAAAATGAAGAGAGAAGGATCACTAGACACGAGCTGAGCATTGTCTCAATCTGAAATAACACAGTCAAAAATTTCTCATGTGTAAAATTAGAGTTGCTCATAACAATTTTAAAGATAATATTTGATAGAAACTATTTCCGCTTCCTACAACCACCAAAATTTAATGCATTAGCATTAATGAACTGCCCTATTCAATGCTCTCTTCCGTGAAACGTGTAGCCGAAATTATTTGTTTAAGCATTCTGTTATGAAATTCACGTTGTTATTTATTTGCACCAACTTAGTTTTGATGCCATTATCTTAAAATATTCTTGAATATTTACTTGGTTATTCTATAAGGCGCTTAAGGGCTGCAACCATTGTCTCTGGAATAAGATTTTATGCAATTTTAAATTAAATTGTATTTTTATTTGACAACGATTATACAGACATAAATTTTAGCAAAGGCATCAATTATGTGGTTTTTAATGTTAATGAAAAAGGGGCCGCATATATATAGATCTGTAACTACAGATTTAAACATGAAATCTGGATTAATTCTTTCCTTTAGAAGGTCATGCAATTTTTTTTTAATTTCATAATTGAGGAGTTGCTTTAAAACCTCTGAAACAATCAAGATTTAGTTTCCTAAACAAATGTAGAATATTTAATGGTCAATACTTTTGTCCGAGTTGAAAAGCAAAGTTTGAGACCCAGAATGAAGATGTTTTTCATGGTACTGTTGAATGATCAATTTCATTAATTTAGAGTAATAGTGTAACAAGATTGATTATTTGCTAGAATAATTTAGAAATAAATGAGTTAACCTACTTTCATCTCGAAGTATATCCTTTTGGTATTAAAAAAATGATACGCTTTTAACCTTACTTTATGTTGAAACAGTGGTATTTTAAAAGAGATATTTAAAATTATCTTTAAGACCAACACTTTGTGTACATTATGAATACACAATATAGTACATTTATGAATGTCTTAATTCAGCAGAGATTAAACATTTTGCAACTTTATTCTCAAGATGCTTGTAGCTCTTGAAAAACCAGCACATTTTCTGGTCCGATTTCATTATGTTGCAAGTCTTTTTCGACATCTACTACTTCAATGATGTTCCGTCAATGGAATTATTGTTCCCTTATATGAACAAAACGATTTTGAAGGATTCCTAAATTTGACTTCTAGATCACTCACTGTTATATGGGATAGATTTGTTTCAGAATTTTTCACAAAATTTTCAAGTTTCAATATCGAGTGATTGATAACTTCTTTTAAACGATTTAGTTTTTCCGTATAGTTCATTGGCACAGCTGTAGAATTGGAAATCCTATATATTATATAAGAGCGCAGAGATGGTTAGATGGTACATGTTATATTAAAAATATATCCGCATCTGTCGGACCAGTGTCTTTTTAACTTATCTTATTGCAGATGCGTAACAAAGAATTTGGGGATAAGCTTCCACTCGACACACGTAACCGTAGCTTTCAATTCACACACACACACACACACACACACACACACACACACACACACACACACACACACACACACACACACACACACACACACACACACACACACACACACACACACACACACACACACACACACACACACACACACACACACACACACACACACACACACACACACACATATATATATACAGGGTGAGCCAAAAGTTCGTTACAATCTTAAAAATTCATAAAAAAAGAAGAAAGTAAGATAAAGAAGTGCGGTTTGCAAGAAAGGGCTCACAAGGTAGTCGGATTTTTTTTGCAGCAAAAAAGTTTTAGCTAAAAAAGTCGCCTGTAGATGGCGCTGACTGTCTGAAACACAATGAAAAGGACAACAGTACGCTCCATTCATTTATTCTGATAATAACAGTTGTTCAATAT
The DNA here is from genome assembly GCA_030067965.1 of Latrodectus elegans. NCBI lineage: Eukaryota > Metazoa > Arthropoda > Arachnida > Araneae > Theridiidae > Latrodectus > Latrodectus elegans. Next base: position 47,284,825 of record CM057812.1, read on the forward strand.
GACCTCCAGTACATTGTACGACACAACTAAAGCGACTCGCAACGCCCGTTACAGCTGAATGCAATATGTCGGAATGAATTGCAGAAACCTCACGACAGATGGAATCTTTGAGTTCGGCCAATGTTGAAGGAGATGAACTATATACACGTGATTTCAAATAGCCCCACAACCAGAAGTCGACCGGAGTGAGGTCGGGTGATCGTGGAGGCCATGTGATCTTGTAACCTCGACTGAGCAGTCTCTCTTCACCAAAGGTACTCAAAAGGAATCGTTTTACTGGATTGGCATAATGTGGTGGTGCGCCATCCTGCATAAAGTTTATTACTGATAACACACCTCTTTGATTTAATGCGGGAACGACTTTGTCACGCAAAAGAGTGAGGTAACGCTTAGCGGTTACTGTGAACGTTTTCCAGCCCAATCTGGGACACGGTTCTTCAAAGAAGAAAGGTCCGACAATGAAAGATGAGGTGAAGGCACACCAGACTGTCAACTTGGCTGGATGCAGAGATTTCGTCGTGTATTCACGAGGATTAGATGTTGCCCATAAACGAGTGTAATGGGTGTTGACATCCCCGTGTGGTGTGAAGCGCGCCTCATCCGTCCATAAAACTTTGAACAACCACTGAGGGTCGTTTTCAATTCTTTCCATAGCCCACTCGGCAAATGATTCCCGCATAGCTGTGTCTCCCGGTTGTAACTCCTGCAGTGACTGCAGTTTGTAGAACCCTACAGAGAGATGCAATATCCCGTGGAGGATACGTCGAATCGATGACTGAGGTACATCCAATATTCTTCCAGATTCGCGAGCACTGCTACTCCCTATGTACGATTCCGCCGCTAAATCATTCATTGTGGTTTCCATGGCAGTAATTCGGCTCTCCGCCAAAGAGGGTCTTCCACTGAGTGGCCGATCCTCCAAAGAGCCAGTTTCCTCGAACATCTTGACAAGTTTGACTATTCCAGGACACGATATGGGGCCTTTCTTCGTCTTCAGTCTTTTCGGCGTGCGAAATTTTCGCAACGCAATAGTTGCTGACTCTCCATTCAAATAGAACAAATTCACCACCAATGCTCGATCGGGTAATGATAACATTCTGAAAGCGAATGAGAAATTCTCGAGTATCACGGCCTTTTATCGCAAGATTAATTTGCATAATTCTGCTGAATTTCTCGATGTCATGATGTCAACGCCATCTATATGTGACTTTTTCAACTAAAACATTTTTGCTGCTAAAAAAAATCCGACTACCTTGTGAGCCCTTTCTTGCAAACCGCACTTCTTTATCTCACTTTCTTCTTTTTTTATGAATTTTTAAAATTGTAACGAACTTTTGGTTCCCCCTGTATATAAAGGGTGTCCCATATCGACCACATCAGGTCTGCAAAGCTAAATTTTTCGTTCGGAGTACATAAAAACTGCCTAAATAAGCGTAAAAAATTATCATTAAATCGTATCTAAATACGCTTTCGTTACTGCAATACCATTATAGGCATATTTAAAGTTTTTTTTTTGTGATAAAAATTTAAGGATTCTGAAGTTGCACCAAAAAAAGTAGTAAGTTACGATTATTTTATCAATAACCAGAGTACTTGCAATAAATGTTAAATCTCCTTTTATGCTTTCATATTACTTACATACCCCTCCTTATTTTTCAATTTATGCAATTACAATTCCGTGATCTCTGATATAGGCTAAATAATGTTTATTTGGTCACCACTCAACAATATTTATTTAACTATATAATTCTACGTTTATAGCTTTTACAATTAAAGCAACTATATGCAACAGATTTATATTTCAAACACAGATTTTACTAAATGGAAAAATAATTTTTAACCTTTCAAGATAAAGAGTTTTTTCTTGTATGCACTCTCTGGTGAATATTCAAATTGTAACACACAGAAAAACAAGAGATATCACAACGAAATTTATTTTATAGATAACATGCTGACCAAGAATCAATTGATTCACTTTATTTTATTTTTTATGGATTTCTGTGAAGTGGGGTCCTGCAAAAATTGGTGGCCAGATTATCCCTCATTGTTGGAGATCACAGCTGCCAGAGGCTTCGTCATTGATTAAAAGAGACTTTGGATTTGTTCTTGGGGTATAGCAAACTAAACAGTTTCCACTCGTTGCCAAAGTTTATCTGGTGCGGTAGCTGGGGATGTTATCTGGGTCAATCGTTGAGCAACCTTGGACCACATGTTTTCTATCAGTGACAGATCCAGAGGCGGCCAGGGAAGCAATTCAATCTGGCAATTGACGAAGAACCTTTGGACAAACAAGCCACGTGTGATTGTGCAATATCCTGATGATACATGACTGTGAACAAGCCCTGAAAGTGAAGAAGAACAACAGGCTAAAATCTCAGATATGTAGCTCTGGCTATTTAAAATACCGGAAATGTGTACTAGAGGAGTGTGACCAGTACCTCCCCATACCATAATATTTGGTGCAGGATCAGTATGGTGGTGCTTAACGTAGTGATTCAGCGTCCTATCTCCCCGATGTCTCCAACATCGAAAGCATTCATCGTAGTGCTGTAGAAAACATAACTCGTCAATAAAGACAATTTCATTCATTTCTGCCACCCACATCCTTCTTTTATCCTTCTTTCATCGCACCATTAATGGCAAAGACGTCTGTGGTTCTGCGTCAAGTATAGACGAAGCAATGGACGTCTTGCAGATAGACCACTTTGTTGTAAATATTATCAAATGGTACGCGCAGACACTTAATGGTGTGTTACAGACTGAATGTGCTGTGCTACGGTTCGTGATGTGGTTGAGCGATCCATCAGTGACATGCGCACAGTTTGCCTGTCATCAAGTGAAGTTGTGCCCTGACATAGGTGCGATCGAACATGCCGGTCCGTCGTACGCTCCAGCCTCCAACGATTACATATCCGCTCAACATATATTTGGTTTCGTCCAACACGACTAATGATTTCTCTGAAAGATAATCGACATTCTCGGTAGACCTTCTTTCTCAGTCAAACTTGGATACTTGATCAAAAAATGATCGCTGTTTTCTACGAGGCATAGTTGATAGGTTTTTGAAAAAACACGAGAAAAATCAAGTGCTGAAGTTGAAATCATCGAAATTTTCAAGTTGTTGTTGCACCAGCATACTTCCCTGTACATAGCACTCAGATGGACTTTACCAGTTAGATAGAAGCAGCCGGATGGAGTCTTCGTGATTTTGAAGCAGGGAGCAAGCAGAAGATTCCCAAGACTTGACCTGCCACTCCCAGATGCGTCACCTCACCTGGAGGACATTGCGGTCAAATTTAGTATGCCCCGACCGTCTTCAAGTAACAGCGCTTTGAATTGTTCTACAGTTGCGTTTGATTTGCGCCAGCGCTGAAATTCTATTCAATTGCATAGGTCACTTCAGCTAATGCATGTTGTAAATTTCATGTTATTTACATTCTTCCTAAAGTTCGTGTGAAGGAATAATCAAAACATACATTTGCTTGCAAAGTGTATATTGTATATTCTAAAGTACCTATATTTATTCATTTAAAATCTCTTTTCATTTAAAGATTAAATTTATATTCATCTATTATTATTTTTAGGTGAGCATAAATTTTCAAAAATTTTAAAATTAAATGTACTTATATGATCTATTAATGCTCCATACTTTTGAAAAAAAATTAAAAAATCTAATAATTTTGCTAAGTTACTAAAAATGAATATATTATTATAAAAAAAAATACAAATTATTCTGACCTGTCTTTAGTAATGGGCTTTAGAGGTGGTGTGGTCGATTGTATCGGACATGACGCCTCGCCATAAAACGATCCTTCTCCAGAATCCGATCCAGAATCCAACTCATCATCCTCTCCCTTTGACGCTCTTCCAGCATCCAGCATATTTCCAGCGTTTCCTACAGTGGCATTTGTAGAATTTATTGTTGTTTCTTAAAGTAATTACATTTAAATACATCATCAAAATCAAATAAAATGTTTAAAATGCGAAACACAGACTTATTATCCATACCAAGAGTTACTTCAAAATAAATAGGTTTTTCTCCAATTTTTCTGTCTATCATAGTTGCCTCCAGTACACTACCAAATAGAAAAAATTCATCATTCCTTCCATAACATCCCTAGATTTAAAAAGACAATAAAAAATAAGATATTAATTTGAATATTGAGTGAGAATTAAATGGGTAATAATAATTCATTTTTAAAATCAAATTTATTCAAAATGTTACTAGATTCAAAGTTGTTGATTGAACTAAAATTATGAAAGTTTATTATTTATATATTGGGTAAGTGCGGAAGAGTTCTACCCGTTTTTCGATATAAAAATATATTATAAATAATTTCTAATATAAAAATATATAAAATTAACTCCCATACACAACGGTTTAATACCGAAATCGCTGATCAATCAAACTTGTGCATGCTTAAGTTATAAGTAGATTGTATCTCACTCAGTTTATTATCTAAAAATTCCTAGAACGTATAACCTGAAAAGTGAAGAGATGCATTTATTACATTATTCATCATATGAATTCGATAAAAAAAAAAGACATAGCAGCCGCAGTATGACACAATGGTTGCAAAGTACATGTACAGGGTTCAATTGACAAAACTACATTTTTGGAAAAAGCAGAAACTGTCAAAATCAGACTAGGATTGGACAGTTATCACAGGTTAGGGAAGTTAACATGACCTAGTCATAAGGTACAATTTGAAGCCAACAGAGCAAGAATTAGCGCAAATGTATAATGTATGATTGACAATGGTAGAGAGATGACTAGTTAACTTGAGTTTTTCAAGATAGTTGGATATACATAACTTGATAGCTAAACAACGAAATGAATCGTTCATGTCTTCCCTTGCTTTCCTGGTGAAAAATGACCCATTCTTGATATTTGTGACAGGCGAACTGAAGAGAGTTATATACCATAATGAAAACGTCTTAAGACTATGCATCACTCTTCGTATCTACTTGCATTGAATTCAAATACTAAAATTCATCCCAATAAGGTGTTATTGAGTGCGTGGGGGAATGAGCAAGGAATAAGTTCCTAAGAGATCCTCACACTCAAACAAACTGTCATCGCTGCCTTTTACAGGGTACAGTTAGACAGACTGCATTCCTAATTCAGTACTAGAGCAGCTAGAACATCAACTGTCTGATGCTATAATTCTTCATGATTATGCTAAGCTACATGTTGCTTTGTTCACTTGCTAAAACTTAATAAACTTTAGTTGGGAGGCTCTACCTACATTCACGATTGTACTGACTTCACATCAGTTTACTATCTCTCATTTCATGATTTTAACAATTTCTTCAGTCACAGAATCTTTGATGATATTGATGCCATTAAAACTTCCTTTTAAGACTTTTTGACTTGAAAAATCATAATTTTAAAGCCGTGGCATTCATCGCCTACCAGCAAGATGTCATGACGACATGGATTGCAATAAGGATTTGCACAATCATAGATAATGCACATTTTCATTTATTCATTTGTGTAAAAAATGAAAACGGGTACAACTTTTCTCAGTTAAAAATTTGATCACATTGACTAATGTTGGCTTAATTATTTAATTTAGGTTAGCCGAATATATTGAAAAAATGTATGCCAAATGATGTATGCCAAATGATATAGGAATAGGAAAAACTATGATACATAGATTAAATATTTTACCTCCGATATAGGATTTGTCATTTCGATTTCAACATTTGAAGGAGAAATGTCGAGAGAATCTAAGATTTCAGTCTTGACAGCTATCAGGATCCTGCCCCGGTACATGACACCTTCTCCCAAACCGTCGTTAAGTGTTGTGTGCTCATCAAATAAAGAATAATCGCGAGGAGATCCATACAGGTAGATGTAAGATGGACCAAATGTTGGAAGGAAGCCTTTAATGAAACATTGAATTCGGTCAGTAATAAGCAAAAGCAAAAATCGCCAAATCTGGAGAGGAAAATTTTCATTACTTTAGTAAGGCACAAATATGTACCAACACAATACGGATGAAAATTATATATTAGTGTCCGATAGTGTGTCAAAGATAATTTAAAAAAGATAAATTTAATAAGATTATCTTAAATTCCAGCAAGCAATAAGGATAATACAATTCTTTTCTTTGTATTATTTTAATCCATAGTACCTAATTGTTTTCCATCAAATGATATTTGGTACAGATTTGTTAATTTTTATAATACAAAAATAGGTTAATATCTAAAAAAATATTCATGAAAATTTTTTATATTAAATAAGATAATTACCTTTTTCTCCCTCATTGGATATTTTTGAAAGTTCTACGAAGTGCGTGCCGATGACGGCGTCGTTGACTGGGTCGTTGTCTCGCAGCTGGATCTTGATCCTTTGGCAGAGAGGTGGAAACATTTCCGTGAACACAATCTGCTCGTTCCATGTTGGACAGCAGGTGCCCTTTCTCACAGAAGTTTTGCCCTTTACAAGGAAACAAGCAAATAGTTTACTGAATAAGTTTACAATCCAAGATAATTTTTGTAAATAGACTCACTCAAGAATAACGAAAAAATGTTTATGTTTATGTTTTAAATCTCAATACAGAATGATAATGTTCCTCCGTTTCAGTTTTATTTTGTCAGTTTTATATTGTTCAATGATTTTAAGGAATTGTGATAAATAATAACGCCTCTTGTGTTCCGTAGTTATGAATGACACATATGTTGAGTTTAGTTTTTTTAATTTAGTAGCTATCATTTATAAAAGGCATGTAATCCTAAATACAAAAGGAAGAAATATTGAATGTTTATATAAACTCAATGCAGAATGATAATGTTCCTCCGTTAGTCAGTATTTTTGCTTAGTCTACTACTTTATTATTGTTTTCAGATAAGTTTGGAAGAAATGACAAAACAAAGGAATTTACGTATACCAAAAGATATCTGAGATGGATTAATTAATGATAAAGCAAGATAATGAAAGGATTAAATAATAAATTAGTATGGACACATAACAATCCAAATGTATATCACCAATTACATTTAGTTTTATGGGTTTAAAATATTGATATTCCAGTTCAATGATTTTAAGGAATTGAGATAAATAATAACGCCTCTTGTGATCCCTCATGTTAAATGGTTATGAATGACACATTGTTTCGAGTTTAGTTTTTTTAATTTAGTAGCTATCATTTACGTTTAAAACATGTAATCCTAAATACAAAAGGAAGAAATATTGAATGTTTATGTTTTAAATCTCAATACAGAATGATAATGTTCCTCCGTTTCACAAGTAACGGTCCAAAACCGAAATAACATATACAATTTTCAGGAAAAAATGCAAAACCTCTAAATATCTTATTTTTTGTATGTGCCTCATCAACAAAGCCAATGTGTATAAGTGGATTCTGCCCTTTACTCCCATGTACTTTTGTACTTGATCAATTATCCCAAGAGTCATTCACTATTAGAGTAATATTTTTTATGGTCACATTTGTCAGTTTTATGATGTTATACAAGAAATGAAATTAAAAATGAAAGTATCAAAAAGTAAAAATTGTGAATATATGCCAATACCTTTTTAGTATTTTTCTTTAAATAATAAGGACTTTCTTGCCAAAACAATTATAAATGAAATCGTCATCAAAAGCTGAAAAAATGATAAACAAAAGACAAAGCAATAATGAAACGATAAATATGTTTGTGCCTAAAATATCATTTTCAATGATAAACTAGTTTTTAAAAAATAATAAACTTGTATAAAATAGAAATAAATTCTACATAGACAGGCTACAACAATTAAAATGTTTTTTTTTTACAATATCTATTAAAATGTCCAGATTCTTTGTTTAATTTAAAGCTAAAAGTAGTTTACAATGTTATCTAAAAGGAAACTTCTGTTTTAAATTTTTTTATTAAAATAAATCCACTTTTTGTATATATACAGAATAATATCAGAAATACTTTTAAAGATTAATCGCGTCGGTGATATTCCTATTTTAATATTTTTAAGACAGATTTATTGTAGTTATGATAACAATACCTATGGATATAGAATTAAATAAAAATTACTTGTAATATTCTGAAGTTCAATGAAGTGAGATATTTAACTTACTGTAAGTCCAGCGAAAGACACTTGCACATAGGGATCTACAAAATCCCTTGTTTCCCCCGTGAAGGCTTTTTTGACATTTGCCACAATCCCCGCATTCATTCGTGGCAGGCCGTCTGCTCGGTAGATCTTCACAATGAAGCGAGCATGCTGCCGTTCGGCCGGAACACCCTCAGGTAGCAAGAGATTACTATTCAGAAGGAAATTGTAATCTTTTACACCGATTTTCCTTTAGAACATGCTTTTTGCAACTTAATTTTTAAAAAAATGTTATTTCTTACTATATATTTGTTTGACTTTTAAAAACATTTTATTGTTACCAAATATACAACTACTTTCACATTTTAATAAAAAATGGCGCACCACAAAGTAGTCATACTAATATTAGGAAAATTAGTGGATGTATAGGTGATATACTTGTACAAAAAGCAAATGATTATAAATTCAGAAAAATTTTTTATGAAAGCTTTGCAAATTGAGTTAATCAATAACGCGTTGCTCCTTTACTCACACTTATGTAAGCAGTTATTCGGCTTTAAATAGAGTTGGTGAATGCCCTCTTGCGGGATATCAGATCCTATTCTGTTTAAATGGTTCATTAAACCAGCGAAATCTCAAGCTGGTTTGAAGACCCTACTCATAACACTTTAAACATTCTCTATGGAGAGAGATTTGGTTACATTGCAGGTCAAGGTAGTGTTTGGCAAGCAAGAAGTCAAGGAGTTTCAATTCTCGCCTTGTGCGGAAGAAGGTCAAATATTCTCGATACCATTGACAACAGGCTTGTCGATGAACAGAGGTCCATGATAGTCATTACAAGAAATGCTTGGAGCTCAGCCCTTCTTCTTTGTGTCACCTGTTAATGGACCTAGTGGTTACTAGAGTGCCGTCGAATTGATGATAACGATTAATACAGGTCTGTGAATGCCATACTGATGACTGCTCGATTTCTAAGTACTTTTGTCTCTCTCCTATCCAAATGTGAAACGATTCACCGACATTTTGATAAGAGCAATGCCGCTGGTTATCCGGTTTCTTTGGATTTGACTATATGTTTTTTGTCAAATGCCGACATCTGGACATATTGTAGGCATACCTGTATGCGAAGCATAGTTATTGTTTGTCTGAGTTCACGAAACGAATTTCAGTTAGACTTTATGATAAAGAATCTAAAATTTTCCTTCTTGATATGCTGCTAGTTCCGCAGTTAAAATATGATAAAATATTGCATGTGCATTCATTATCTGCCAAACTTTAAAATTTGTATTTTCTGCTTAAAATGTATTTTTACCTATTTGTGTTCAATTTGCATTAATCTTTCAGGAGGTGTTTTTTTCCATTAAATTATGTTTTCCATAGATTATTTAGATATAGAATATTGATAAATAAATAAATTTTTATAAGAATATTTTGAATAAATGCTTTGAAATCAATATACAATAAAATCGTGGTCTTTCTTATAATAATTTGCTTTTATACCAGTAAAAAAATTTGGGTTTGATCCTATCAGAGGCCACACCTTTGGCGCGAATTATTTTGGTTGGCAATTATTGTGGCTTGCGCCAATATTAGTAACCCTACTTTGATGCACTCTAGATATGGTAAACCAAACCTTATATGGAATTGCGTTTTGGTTTAGCGTTTTTTTTCAATTTGTCGTCAAGGGTGTGAGCTCTCCTAGGATTTCACCAAGTTTTCCCTTTATTATTCATAATAGAGTATATTGGTAAATCACGAAATATTATCCTTGTGTTTCAACTAAAGTAATAATTTCTAATTAAATTCAATAATAAAAGTGTTTAATTGGCTTAGGAAACACTTAAAATGATGCAGAGAATACTACAACATAAATCACGGATGTATTTGTGTCAAGCTGCGCGCGCGTGAGTGAGTTAATTCTAATTTAAATGCTTTGAAATACATCAACTCTAATTAAATTGTCCATCTGTTAAAAAAAATGAGAAATAAATAGGAGTGTTTGATTTGAAATATTTAAGACATTCACAAAAGCTTTCATTTTTTAATAATTTAATTTTTCAAGCTTATTATTAAATTTGAATTTAAAAATACCAAGTTATTCCTATTATTATACAATTAAATAAAATTAGTATGTACCAGCGATCATTTAACAAAATAATTTGAAGAAAAACTATATAATCATTTAAAACGCTTTAGCTTTATATTAGAGTGTAAAACACTAAAGAGAATTTATAAATATTATTGAGATTCAAAATGCTGCTTTAAAAAATGAGTTATTCATAAAAAGCGTGAATTGTTCAAAGTATTGCTTATTTCTTCATGCTATTTTGAATTACTTAATAAAAGTTTTGAAATCTGGACTCACACAATTCATTTTCAAGTAAACTGAAATACTGCTTTCCTAGAACATGTGTTCATAGGAAAAAAGAGTATTTTCATATAATATATTAAACATATATTTCATATAATATATTTTCATATACTAATAGTTTTCATGTGTGCACTTTGGCAAGAGAAAGAAAATGTTTGTAAAAAATAGATAAAAGAATAAATTTAATTTTTGATAATTTATTAGATTTCGAATTACGATAATGTTATACTAATAAAGCTGAATATATTAATATAAAATTAAATTAAAACTGATTATTTTGAAACTAATTTTCCCTAATTTAAATTACAGAATTTATTTTAATATACCCCATAGGGAAAGTGTTGTAATTAAAGCTGCTTAAAAGTAATTTATGTGCTCTAAAATAATATAATTTAATTAAATATTGCTGCTACTTATCTCCCAATGAAAGGCAAAACCAGAAAAGATGCAACACTGCACTGACTTTCGAGAAATTTAGCACAAGAATTAAACTGGTGAAGATATCCTTATCCATAGAATTTTCCTTATTTCATAGAAGCGAAGTGGCTTGGTATGGTCGTTGATATTGGATGATGATCGCAGTGAAAACCTTATATCTCATTCCTGTATTTACCCAAACACAAATGATGAGCGAGGTCACCAACTAATAAAGTATACTATTTGATTTGGAATTGACTCTTTTAAACAAATAAATCTTATTTTGAGATTAATTTAAATAAAAAGATAAATGTAATATATTATAGTTATTTAACAAATTATAATCTCCTGTATTAAATCGATTTGATTAGTATGCAATTGGTTGAAATTCATTTTGTAAATATTTAAAAAAAAAAATCTGCTTATTTTGCAATGATGTTTGCAAAGATGCTTATTTTGCAATCAGGAAGTTTCCCAAAATTTAACGTAGTTCATAAAAAATAGCATGGAAAAGTTAGAATAAATATTTTCTTTTTCATATTCACAGTACTGTAGACAAAATAAATTAATTTAACATAACAGCAATAAACGTAATATTATTGAAAATAAAATGAAAAGAATGCATTTGAATTTAAATAAAATTTTTTTAATGTACTCACGCTTCTATGTCATCTTCATCTTTTTCACTTTTTGGAGGTGGCTGCAGGGTTAGGGAAATAAAAATATATATATATGTATATATATATATATACATATATATATATATATATATATATATATATATATATATATATATATATATATATATATATATATATATATATATATATATATATATATATATATATATAATACAGGGCAAAAGTAATAATGATGTGCCAGTATAGATAAGCTGTGATACAATCTGATGAACAGTAATACAAGTAAAACAAAATTTAAAAAACATACGATACAAGAATGAGATAGAATATTAAAAAGAATAGAAAGAACATTAAAAAGAATAGAAAAAAGATATATGGACCATATCTTTCTCTGGAGGAAAATGGTGAATTTTTTCTGTATCGCTTTTATGCCATGGATGAAAGACATGTGTCTAAAATCTTCTCGCAATGCATTCAAAGCTACATTTCATATAACTTAACTTTGAATTTACGTGATGGACTCTAAACTACTTTAAATGTTTGAACTTAATTTATTATTCAAATTACTTTTGTCAATCACACCTTTATCCTAGTTTAATAAATAGATTTTAATGTGCTGGTATTCATACTCTTACATTATACAGCTTTGTTGCTTCATTTTTGTATTAAGGATTTATGCTTATTGCTTTGATATACTGCTTACTTTAATTTTTTTGAATAAATATTTTTATTCATCTTTTTTTATTATAGAAATATTTTAATGGAAATGTTACTAAAAACCATGAATTTTTTCTAAATTCATTATCGTGTCCTTGGTAAAGAAAATACAATTTGCAAGATTTGAAAATTATTTAGTTTCAATTGACGCAAATGCAAAATTTTACTAAAAATATCAATAATTATGAATTTCAAAAACCCTGCAATGTAAAATGCAAGAAAGACGAATAGTTTGTCATCTGCAAAAAACATTGATCTCCTACAAATACTTAAAAATAATTAAATGTCACAAAATAATGCAAAGGAAGTATAACTGACGGAAAAAACATTAAATATATTGCTGAAATGTTCCTAAAAGTCATATTCTTAAAATATATTTGTCTTTAATCATATACAAGCATGTAAAAAAAATCTTAATTATTTGGTACATTATCAATAAAGTAGTTGGTAAGAATTTTAATTATGTATTTTAATATAATTTTTTAATATAATTCTTTTAATCTGTAGCCCAAGCTTCAGATGAACAAGAAAAAAACGCAACACTCGTATCTGGAAAATACATCTTTCATCAATTGCTTCAACTCAAGATGGCTGTAAAGGAGATTCCATGCAAATAAATTTTTAGGTCAATGTAAGGTTAAGGTGGCATTGATAAAACACCAGCTCAAATGTCAACCTCGTGAATGGATCCCGTATGTACAAAAATATGTAGCATATTATTGTACAAAACTAGATGATTAAAAATGTTTGATGGTAATAATAATAACCGACTGTATATAATGGTAATACTATCAAAATATTTTTGATGAATTTTAGAAAGCTGTCAAATAAAAAAAATAGGAAAATAAATAATGATGTGAGATAGTATAAATTTATTTATTAGAAATATAAGAAAGATTTTATTAGTGTTTCTCTTCTAATATATGTATATGCATTCTAATGATATATGGAGTTGTAAGAGGGTCACTCTCTGAAATTTTTGAGATGCAACTAGTCTCCTCCAGCATTACTGCACTTTTGTGGACGAATTTTCCACAGATTAAATGCCTCAAGCCATTCATTTCTTGGAATAGATGAAAAAAATGCATTTATAGCCACATCAATCTCTTCTTCTGAATGAAAACGACGTCCACGTAAGTTCTTTTTTAGATTAAAGAATAACGAAAAGTCGCACATAGATCAGGTGAATACTGCGGATGTTCAATCACTTTAATTTGTTTTTGCTTAAGAAACTCAACTGTTAATTCGGCTGTATGTGAAGATGCATTGTCATTGTGAAGCATTAGTCCCCTAACATTCAGTTCTTGTAGAATTTCGGGAAGACATTTAGTTGTATACCAGTTTGCTGTTATTGTCTTCTGTCCTTCCAACTTGATTGCTTTGACCAATCCCGTATTTCTGAAGAAAACCGCATACATCACTTTTATCAGTGCGCCTTGTTTTTTCACCATTGTCGGCGTGGGATCATCTTCAAAGACCCATACTTTGCTTTCTTGACGTGTTGCAACGTCAAAAAACGGTATGTACGTTTCATCATCTGTTACAATTTTAGAAATGATGTGGTGGCCATCATCATTTAGCAATTTAAGAGTTTCTATAGTGATTCTGTGACGTTCCTGTTTTTGGTGCTCAGTTAGATTATGGGGAACCCAACGGCAAACTACTTTTTTCATATATAATTCTTCATGAATGATTTTGTGAATGGCTGCAGATCCAATGTTAAGTTCCTTCTGTATCATTTGATAGGTACAACGATTATCATCCATTAACATTTTTCGTATGGCAGACACATTTTGCGGGATTACTGCCGACGGCGGCCTTCCTGTATGTTCTTCATCCTTAAGAAAATTGCGACCTTTTCTAAATTCTCTAAACCATCTGAAAGTAGCACGATCTAGAGATTCATCACCAAATGCTAATTGCAAACGTTGAACGCATTCTTTTTGATTTAATCCTGCTTTGAAATCGTAGAAAATAATAGCGCAAAAATGTTCTCGCGTCGACTCCATTTTCTCTTCTGTTTAAAATTTACTCTACGCTAAACTAGTTGAGGTAAGTCAGTAAAAAATCGTCTTCTGTTTTAAAATACTTTGTATTTTAAAATTAAACCGTTATTTTTATTTTGCAAATTCTCTTCTGCGCGTATCGCAAAAAAGTCAGAGTAACCCTCCTATAAGATCATTTTTCAATTTTTTATGAGTAGGTGTGTTAATAACTTTAATCAAATTTAAAAAAAAGAAAATTATTTATTCAATTCAGTATTATTTTGAGCTATTTGAATTATTTTTTTATCACGAAAAGTTTCCTTATTTAAATACGTATACATTTTATTAAAGTTTTCAGCGAAAATGGGTAATAGCTATTATGTTATTGCTACATAATACCGTGAGTATTCTTGCTTTGCTTAAATTAGTTTATCAAATGATTTATTTTAGTTAATTGAATATAGTTCTTGACATTTCGCTTTGCTCTTAAAGATTTATGATACTCGTATGCAAATTAATTTTAACAATTTCATCTAATCCTTTTTTTTTTGTAACTGTTTTGCCTATTAGAAGCAATAAAAGCTGATATATATAATATTTACTTAGTAGTTTAGATGCTGAAAAATGTTTTTTTAATATTAAATCATTAAATTCTGTATTTTCTTTAAAATCAGACTTGAATTGTTATACGTAGAGTTTGACATTTCTAGTTTTTTCCAGTGGATTTTCAGACAATTTACTATCAATCCTGTAACTATTGCCCCTTGATGTTATTGGTAAAAATATTTAAATTATTCTTAGAAAAATATCCTGGTGTCTCATTTGAAGCATATTAACAGCTGCTTTTTTAAAAGGTTTTTATTATTAAGTTGGTGAATGAGTTCGTAGCGTTTTCACCAATGATTTTTATTAAAACTATAAAACAATAATTAAATCAATAAATTAATCAATTATATATTCCCTATTGCTGTTTACAACCTCTTCCCACCTCTCGACCTGTTTGTTGATGCCGTTACGCCAAAAATCCCCTTCTTTTTTAAACTTTAATACACACTCTGAACTACGTTTGTTCAAGTTGGGTGTTTAAAAAAGTCTCCATGGTAGCTTTCCTTCAATCCGAAATGATTTTGTTTCATTACACTTCAGACATCATCAACTTGGCAGATTTACAAATTGTTTTCGAGTATTAAATGCTCTTTTTATTTTTGTAGATGGCACGTTTTATTATTTTATGGTTTTGCACATTTGAGTCAGGATTACAGTTTCTTTTTCATCCACTCGAATAATTTATTGCTATGTTTTCATTCCTGTGATCAGATGACGAATACGAAATTTTCGACCGAGCATTCTGCCAATAATTTGTATTGAGGATTCATTATTTTTCATTAGTCTCCTTATTCAAATAAATGTTTTATTAACATCTTAATAACAGTTTAACTTCTTCTTGAAAAACAATTACAAGGAAAAATTTTTTTTATAAGTATTTGCTATTCAGGTAGTTCGAATATATCTGATTTTTAAATTATTTTTCTCGTATTTGGTTTATGAATCGAACTTCTTTCGAACTTTTAACTGTTATCGTTCGTTTCGAACGGAATTACATTTCATTTTGTAAATAAATATTTTTCACAAAACAACACAACAACAACAAAACAATAAATACAGATAATAAACAAAAAATCTTTATAAATATTTATATTAGTTTTTTTTATTTAGGATGGAATTAATCTTATAGCATATACATATGATTTTCTTGTCAAATCGATTAACTCCAATTTTTAAATTTAATGAATTTTCAAGTTAAATTTCGCTTGATTGGCTTTAAACACTGTATATATTAAAAAATATGTAAAAATAATTAACATCATTAAAAGAAAAAGATTTTAATAATTAAATTATAAATAATTTCTTTCAGAAGTCAAATTGATTACAACACCATTTTATAATGTGTTGAAATTAAATAAACAACTTTCATACCAGGAGACAGAGTTCAGGGGGTAAATCAGATTTTTATATTATAATATCAACACATTATAAAATAGAGTTGTAATCAATTTGACTTCTGAAAGAAATTATTTATAATAAAATTATTAAAACCTTTTTCTTTTAATGATGTTAATTATTTTTACAAAACATTTTTTGAATCAATACAGTTTAAAGACAATCAAGCGAAATTTAATTTAAAAATTCATTAAAATTAAAAATTGGAGTTAATTGATTTGACAAAAGAACCATATATATATTCTCTAAGATTAATTTCATCCCCTAAATAAAAAAACTACTAATATAAATATTTATAAAGTTTTTTTGTTAATTATCTGTATTTATTGTTTTGTTATTGTTGTGTTGTTTTGTAAAAAATATTTATTTACAAAATGAAATTTATTTTCGTTCGTAAAGTTACAAATAAATACATGTAACAAAACATTAGAGAGAAACAAGATTTTTTTTGTGTGTGTAAAAACCACTCTGCTAGTTATCATTTTAATTTAAATTTAAGGAACTTAAAATATAATTTACTGTTATTTGTATTTTATTAAAAAAATCAGTAACATGATTTTGGATATATTTAAAAGATTATCACTAGAGATTAGATCGTATTTGTTTGATTAATAAGAAAAAACGTTAAAGGATTAGATATATTAAATATTATTCATTTTATTATATGGTCTCATATTTTTAAGGAAATTTCGCCTTTCTAGCACTATTAGGGGAAAAATTTTGATATTCATATAAAATGAGTATAATTTTGGTAACAGCAAATAAAAATTTAATGAATTACTCGATGAACGAAATACATCCGATTATTTAATGAAAACAATTTTATTGAATAGTTCTTCAAATCCAATTTGATTGAGTTAATTTCCTGAATGATTGTTTCGTGTTCTTCGTGAAATATTTAATTACTACTATATGAAATATATGAATATTAGCTCACACTCTCTATGGTGCACTGAAGTCACGTGATCACTACTCAAAGGTTACTGGAGGAGCATTCGTAGATTTTCAGTTTTATTTTTCCCATGTGGCGTATGCATGTTTAAACAGTTCTACCACAGTAAAAATTTCATACATTATAAATTATTTGAATCAGGAAATTTCGCAAATGAAATTCTGAATCTTTTACTGCTCCTTAAACAAGGTCTATGATCTCATTTTTTTAATCATGTAAAATAATTTATAAATATTGTTTGGAAAAGTCAAATTTTAATCTTTTTGATAAAACATTAAAATAAGTTTGTCATGAACCATATTTTAAAGCACCGTTAATTTTTTCTAACAATTGTTTGCTTTTAAATTTTTTTTCTGAATCATTTATTCATCTTTCTGTTTAAATAAAATAATGTCATGAAACATCGTACTTTTCAAAATTGTAAAATAATAATAATAAAAATAAATCCGACTAATTATTAAAATAATTGATCGGAGAAAAAATTTAAATTTTTAATTTTTTGATATTCCAAAATTTGTATTCTCAAAAATATGATTTTTTTTATTCAAAACAAAACTATTTAATTTTTACAGTTGATATCATTAATAAAAATGTTGGGTCCTCATAAATTTTTTAATTTAAAAAAATTAACTTATTTGACAGTTATTGCCAAATTTCATAAATTTCCTATAAAATTCAGCTATATATTACTTGTGTAATTAACTCTTACATGAATAAACTTGGTATAGCTTTTGCTAAGTATCTAAACATTGCAGAAGAAAATATTGTTTAATCTGGAATAAAACTTGGATTATTGCTAATAATAGATAAGGTTTTTACATTTTTATCAAATATTAGTATATATTGTATTTGTTTATTTAATTAGACCTTCTCACTAGCATACCAATTGATAAACTGAATGATATATTATATTTCTATTTTCAAGATTTTTCAAATTTATTAAATTTTAACTTTGAATTTGGAAATAATTTGGTTAAATTTTGTGCATTTATAATAATTTTATCTATAATGCTGTTAAAATATATTCATTCCAAATTGTTGTATACTACAAGAATCTAATTTTTGAAGAATATTTGGAAATCTGTTTCTACATATCTTGCAAAAAATTTTATTTATCAGTAATCTTTTGCTTTTAAATATTTTGATCATTTTATTAGTTTCAATAACTAAATTTTACAGGTAATTCTAAATCTCTCTCCAATGAACTTTTTCTCTAATGAACTTTACTCGAATGAACTTTTTCTAACTAAAACCAATATCTTTGATAATAGTGCTGAATTTTAAATTTAAATTTCAGTATTGAAAATTTGATTACTTAGTTGATATTTTTGGCAAAACTAATCAGTTTAGTATCAAAATTAGTAAATTAATATACCAGAACCCCAATATTTCATTAAATATTTATAAGAATATAAAATTTAATGAATTAAAATTCACATATATTATACTTACAATAATTAAAAATTATCTAAAAATCAAATAAAACGTTTATTTAATCATCTTAAATACAATAAATTCTATTTAATTTTATTTTAAAACATGTATGAAATAGGGAATGGCTTGTAAGATTAAACTAATGCATAGTTTTTACAACTATAGAAGGGCTACATAAGCATTGAAGTTCCTACAAGAATTCCGAAAAATACCTACTTTCATTTTATATCTCTTTAAACATAATTTAACTTTAAATCTCGTCAAATATAATTTAACATTAAACCTCTCTCTTTAAACATAATTTAACTTAAACTTTTCTGCATGTTTTTTTAATTGCTTTAGCTTTTCAAATTCAACTCATAATTTCAAATTACTCTTGCCAACTGTACGCTTATCCATATTTTAAATTTTATTTTGGCAACTTTATCTTTATCCCAGTATTTAAATAGATTCTGATTTGCTGGTTTTGATATTTTGAAAGTATATCTTTAGTTCTTTCTACAATGGGTTTGTTGACTTTGATTTGAATTATCTTTTTATTTTAGTTTTTGATATAAGTATCTTTATGCTTATTTCCTTTAATACACTCCTCTGCGGAATTTTTGAAAGATCTTTAGACCCTTGTTTTTCGTGAATGTTATAAAAGAGAGTTTAATTTTCATAGTTGACCGTCTCCCTCCTGATACAGACGTGGTCCATGTGCTTTCATCATTGCTTCAAGATATTTTACTAAAACATATTTGCATAATTTATGTACAGAAAAATTTAATGTAGTAATTCTTTCGAACAATGAATGTTCTTAAACTTATAAATAATCTTTAAACATACAGTTAATATTAATGAATAAAGTTATATTTAAACTGGTACAATATATTTTTACCCAAGAAACATATCATATATCAGCTTAAATGTTTTAATGTTGTGGAAAATGTTTTAAGTAATACAGTAGTCAAGTCTATTGTTTTAAAATATCCTTTTTACATAAAACTCAAAGTAATGAATATTTAAAATAGTTTTCAAGCATTTAAATAATGAAAGTTGTCACCTTAACAGTATCTCCTTTCCCAGCAACTGATATATCACATTTTAGATATCCTTTTGGTCCTGCTGATATATCATCATTGTCTGTTAATAATGCCCATTTATGGTAGAACTGGTGATCTAAAATCAAAAGATATTTTTCGAACATAGATTAAGAAATGGAAATCGCTTATCTGAAGTAAATGTAAAATGAATGAGCAATTTGCAAGTTTTCTAATATCATAAATGATTTTTTCGTTAAAAACAATCTTTGACATAAATTAAGACGAAATTACAAAAGCTGTTATTTTTTTTCCAATGGCAGATTGTAGACAGTTACTACTGCAACAGAGTCTATTATTCTATTGTTCCCTGATACCAAGGAACCGGCCAGACACAGCGACCTCTTAGCCACTAAGGAGTTGCCCCGGGTTCACCACAGGGGGTGAGCCACCATCGCACCCTCACACATGCCTTAGGGTAGGCATCATTCATATTTCATTCACATACACAAGGAAAGGACAAAGACAGAATAGAGAGAGAGAGATAAAGTACATCCATGCCTGAACTGGGATTTGAACCCAGGACCTCCCTATCCGAAGTTAGGCACGCTGACCACTAGACAAGTTGGCCGTCACAAAAGCCGTTATCTACATTCAAATTAAAAACATTTGTCCTAGGGTAAAAATATTTCTTTGAATATTATGAATGTTACTATCAATTATAATAGAAATTTTAATCAAACAAAATTTTTTTTTTAAAAAAATTGAGAATAATATTTTTTTTTTTCTGTAAAACCTTCTAATAATGTTTTTACTTATTATCCTTTTTTCAAACAGACATTAGAGATATACTTTTTAGAATGAGACATTCGTATTAGAAATATTTGAGGATAATTTTAAAATTGGAAGATTTACGCAATCTGTAAGGATACCACAAGATTTCATAATTTTTGACTACTTGTGAATGGCTTATACATGATGAGGGATATTGGACGACACTACACCTGGCGTCATGTTTTGTTTTATTTTCACTGAAGTAAATTCTTTTTCTGATATCCATGTTGGATATAACCAGTAGTAATTGGGATGTTCATCATCACAGTTGATTCATTTTTCTTGTAATGACATAAACTGCTATTATGTCCCACTGAAGGACATTGAAAATAAATCAAAGATCCCCTACATGTATAATCGTTTGATCCATGCAGTTTTTGCATGTCTAAACTGATAACAGTTAAAGCAGCGTAAAGGATTTGAAAAATGGAATCGAACGCTGCAATTTAGATAACCTGCTCTCATAGATTGAGGTAGAGTATGAGTTGAAAACGTGAGTATGAGGTGTTTAATTTTCACAATCGTCCCCTCTCTCCTGATTGTATTGAGCTGCAGATATCTTACTTTTTTCGCAACAAGATTATCAAAAATATTTTATTCTGAATTACTACCACCTGAGAACGTAAACCACCTGAGGATATATCTCTACAACCTCCTATTCTTAACCCCCCAAATACATTTGGAAACGTGCTTCACAAGATTAGGTAATATATTTCTTGTGATAGAAAATCTAATAACTGCTCTAAGAGAAGCATAACATTTAACAATGGTACAACTTTGATCCACTGATTAGTAAGACCCATATCATTAATAATCTGCTTCAACAATAATTTCTATCAGCACTAATGAGCAATTATGACATTATCGACCATTCTATTCCAGCTCTGAAATCAGCAAGATTTGAATTATTACAAGATTACAAGATTTGAATTTCACATCTATTTTATTTAAAATTCCTCATCAGTTATCGATTATCATTCTTTTTCAAACCTTTTGCTATTCATACCACTGCCAAATATTTGATATTTTACCTTACAACTTATATACGTACATGAAATAATTCTAGCGAAAACCCGAATTTCATCATTGTCTCATTATTTACCGTTAAATTTTTAATTTTATTAATTAATATTGTCTATCGCAATAGTTTTATAATCTTTATGAATATTTACGCACACATATATATGTGCGTATACAATTTTTTTTATATAAACATAAAATGTCTGTGGTCCAAAAGTAGAACGATCAATAACTAAGTTTATGCACTAATTTAAAACAAATGTGTGTTTTTCATTTCAATTTCCTTAGATCTTAACATCGCCCGTAAAAAACTTAAAATGTAAGTTAATTATAAATTTTACCTAAAATAATCATTATGGCATTGTCAAATTAACTGGGTTTACGAATGCCTTCAGTAAAAGTAATTTGAGATAAACTACTTTCAATTAAAAAGTAAAAAACAAGTTTCATCTCGGAAATTGAATTTAGAAATTTAATTAAATGTTTTCAAGAATGGTTAATGGGAATGTTCCTTATAAAATAAAAGTTGTTCATTAATATTTCATGGAGGAGGAATAAATTTTATACACCAAAAGATCTTTTTGGTAATTAAGATACCACCTATAAAGAGTATTAAATTTCTTATATTTGATGGATTAAATAAATGTGTGTGTGAAAAGAATATGAGTTTGATAAAATCAATAATTAAGTCAAGTTAAAAGTAACTTCTCCATCATTCTATTTTAATATATAAGCTTAAAACTGAAAATGACAAATTTTTGTTTTTCTTAGTCATTTCAGAAGGTTACGAAAAAGATGAAATTACACATCAGCTAATTTTATTGAAACATTGTGTACGTAAAAAGTTAATTTTGGAAAGAAACATATGAAATCTTGAAAGAGAAGTTTGTAAAAATAATTAATTAGTAACTTAGAAAGTATACGTATGTTAATTAACTTAGATGGTAAGGAGACGAGACTTATTTACTCTTTAAAATATTTTGAAAAGAAACAGTACTGGGTGTTAAAAACGCTGAGTGAAAAGCTTGTTTTTTATTAATTAAAATTTACTTTTAATTTTAGAGCTATTAATTTGAAATGTTTCTCTGACTACGATATTCATTTTTATTTTTATGACTAATTAACTTTGAGTTAAGATTAAATATAACTAATCATGCTTCCAGAAAAATTAAAAAAAATTTAAGCTTAATTAATGTGAATGTCATTTTTAAATATATGTTTAAAACATATCTACTTAAAGTATCTGAGAATTAGCTGATAGCAAATTATTCTATGATTCAATAAAAATAATTTTTAATAAAAATATTAAATTATAAATATTTAATCATTATGTAACTGAAGAATACTGTTATTAATTTGAAATATGATGAAAATGCAAAACATGCTTATGAAATATTTTTTACTAAAACTATTTTTTTACTAACTCAAAGTCACAAGTATTGAAAAATATGTTTTAAGTACTTGAGACTTTGGGTAGACATAGGAGTTGTGATAAATAACCACTCCATTAGTGATGCATTTATTACAACTTCTATGTCTATCCAAGGTCTCAAGTTCAGGAATTCTGATTTTTGCTCTGTATTCTGATCGCATCTTATAGCTTTTGAAAATAGACTGAGTTATGTTGAGAATTTCTGAGCCTGATTTTGAGCATGTATGGATTCTGACTGATAGCAAGTCAGTCTTCAATCCAACATCTAAGCAAAAGGATGAAGGTAAGTAACAGAGTTGGAAGTTCAATACTGAATATGACCTACAAGCTTTCAAGGAATTTTGAGATTAATTTTCATTTGCAGTGGATACTGTCACACGTCGGAATTAAGGGAAACGAGATTGCTGATTCGCTGGCTTAGGCTGCCTCTATGGAACCTTCACAACCTGATTTGCTATCCACTTTTACTGAGGTTTTTACTGAGAGTAAAATGGGTTGTCTGGAATGGACTTATGGATGTCTGGAAGGTTCAATAAATGATATCATAGAAAACATCCTGAAGATGCCTTGCTTTTTGAGGGAACTAAAGACAAATAAACTTGAATTTCACGTTTCCCAGTGGTCACCAAAGAAGCCTAAAACATCAGCAGGGTCAAAATATTTTTAGACTGTACACAAAACGTAAAGCAGAACAGGCATCGCCTTAGCATATCTTGAGCTTCTTAAATTTTGACTTGGAAAAGATTTTTTCAAAGCTTCTAGTGTTTTTGGATTTCCTGGCACTTTATGGACTTGTGGAATTGGTCTATTACTGAAATTGGACCATCTAGAATCAGCAACAACAACCAAAAAAATATTTTTTATTTATGTTTATCTTTTATACATCACAAATCTTAAGTTTTTCTCATTACTTAAGCAATGATATCGAGATATTCAAAAATACTCAATGTCTACATCATTATTAAACTTATAACTTTAAAATACTCTTAAAACGTCTAGCCAATTAACAATTTAATTTTGTTTAAATGATCGAATTTATGTTTTTATTTATGCCTGATACAGAATTAAATAAAATTAGCATAGAAAAACAAGCAAATGCTAGTTTTTGATTACTCAACAGAATTTTCTGTTTCTATCGCCACACTTCAACTTTCTTTTTTTAAAATATATATTGAAAATCTTTGCTGCGATGAAAATTATAATTGAATAGGAGAATAGGTGGATCATATATTTGATTACTTATAATTTATTGATTTGTTAAATTTATATAAATTCATATATTTGTATTCAAAAACTAAATTTTAATGCTATATTTTCTAAAAGCTTCATAGATTTGAAATGCATTGAAAATTTTGTTAGATATTTGAATTATTATGTCTTCCATAGCAAAAATCTTTATATTCTGTAAAAATGTATGATTCAAACGTTAAAATTAACAATATCACAATTCTATTATTTATAAAGTCCAGTACGCTAATAAAAATCCGATTTATATATCCCGACCGAGTTTTTACTAAAGTGATATAATTTCCAATAATTTTTAATAACCTAAATACATATAAAAGCATTATCGTCAAATATTTTGACGTCAAATAATTTATCATCAAATAATTTGAATCCCTGGATATTAATTAGGAAGATATTTTGCTAATTTGCAAAGACACAATTAACAACAGGATTTCATTCTCCCGATCTGAAGATCCAGGATTTGATTACAGTCTTTAATGAAAATTAATGGATTATCGTTCGGTGTCCCCTCTATTCATGTACTTGGATCGTCGAGGATATTCATGTACTTTCCAGATTACCTGCCATTCTAAACAGGAATAGAAAAACGCATTTTGCTGGAGGCATTTTGTTAAAAGCAAAAGATATGATCATAAAGGAAAATGCATTTCAAGTGTTATTACATTTGAAACATAAAATGACTGCATAAGTACTGAAAAATAAATAAAGGGAATAAATTATTACTTATACGATTGATTTATTTTCTTGTCATGTATAGAAAGCAAATGAAAGTTTAATTGCATTTCAAAAAAATATAGATTTGAATGTCATTTAAATATTTACAATCACTTATTGAATTAAAAGATTATTTACGATTTCTGATGTTGAAGAAAATCCTATAACCATATCTCAAAACTCCATTGAACAAAAATAGAATTTTGTAAAATTTTAAATATCCCCTTTCTGAAAATATTCAAAAACATTTGTGTTGATTTCTTAATGTTTTCTTTCTCGCCATAAATTTGCTTTTTTAGACATTGCAATTAACATAGACATTGTTTCAAATTCGGATAAATATCTTCCAACCACTTTAAATAGGACATTACTATTGGATTGTTCGGAAAGTCATTTCGTTTTTTATGAAAATAAAAAACGTGCAGCAAATAAATATTGTCTTCCATTGCACATTGTTCATTCTAGTCAAACAGAGCTTACCATCTTTTTGGTAGTAGCACGATTCCACAGTCATAAAGTGGTTGGTATTTACTAGCAAAAAGCTGATCCATGTAGAAAAAATGAATTACTTTCCGAGCAGCACGACATAATCTTGAAAATATTATATTTTTCGTTCATATAATTGTTATATTTTTACAAGCTTTTTGTAATTTAATACATTTTATTAACTATTGATCAAAATAAATTTTTAAATAGCTTACCCTTTAAGGAAAGTAATGCAAAATGTATTATGAATTATGTAATACTTTGCAAAAATATATGCATGTTTAATTTAATATGAATAGCAATGAAATATTATTTCTTATATTTTCTGTTTGTCTATTTGTATGACTATTTATAATGATTGCTAGATTCTAAAAAAATAAAATTATAAATTTTAAGGAAATTTAATTTTGATTTATTATTGTTTTAAGAAAAATTATTTTTAACATGGACTGATCAGAAAAGTATTTACTTAAAATTGTGTAAATATATTTACAAACAAATGAGAGAAAATAATTAGATAGATTTATAATTACATGAATACAATCTGTAAGTAATAAATTATAACTCAATTAAATTTCATATTTTTAAAAAACTTACAAATAATATTTTAAATATTTTTTCTTCAAACTTTAGCTAATAATAAATTAAAGTACAAGTTATGTGTTATATTGAACTTAAATACTATTAATAAACTGTCATTTGTGCTCTAAGGCTTCTCTGAACATATCTTAATAAATCATCTTGAAACAAATGTCAAATAAT
Organism: Latrodectus elegans; assembly: GCA_030067965.1. NCBI lineage: Eukaryota > Metazoa > Arthropoda > Arachnida > Araneae > Theridiidae > Latrodectus > Latrodectus elegans. The sequence continues at coordinate 47,310,914 of CM057812.1, forward strand.
ATTAATAATGAAACATAAAAATTCTCATTCAGTTAAATGTTAAAATAAAATTGTTTAATTATATTAATTGTTTGAATTAACTTATTTACATTTGATTATGCAGTGCAAGCTACGTTTCATATTTATCGCAAAATTGTTTGATTAAAACACATTAATAACATGATAAAATTAAAAAAAAGAGATTAAAAATAATTTAGCGATAATCAATTAATAAAAATATTAGGAATAAATAAATTATCATACATTTAAATTTAATTTTCTGAGAAAATGTATAAATATTACTATATTTGTTTAAAAATGCTAAGAATTCAATCTTTTAAAATTTTTATGACTATGAAAATGAAAGTTTAATTTCAAAAACTTGTTAACAGAAAAGCCTTTCAAGTTAGAAATTTCTAAGTGAGCCTCCCCCTAATTACTCCATTTTTGAGATGAAAATATGATTTCTTGTTTTCACTTTGATAGTAAAGTATAAAAAGGAAGTATGTATTCTAGAAAAGATAAGTTTCGTATTCTTAAAAGCAAGTAGAATGTGATAAGTTGATTTCATAAAGGGAATTGGTTTTAAAATGAAGGCGATGGAATTGGATGGAAATATTTCAGAGAATTTTGCAGACAGCATTGTTGTTTTCATTTTGAAAATTAGAAACATTCATATTTTAACTTTCTCATTTTTTATGTTCCATTTGTTTCAAGATGATTTTCAATTCAAGTTTAAAAAATACCCTAATTTATTAGCTAATTAGAGTTAATTGTATATCAAAATTATTCCTTATTTAATTATTTTAGAGTAATTATAATTTCAAATTAAATAATATTTAATTATATTAATAATATAATAATAATAAACCAGATTTATATTGTTTTCTATCACATAAATATTTTACAGTTTTTAATTGAAGATATATGCAGAAAGGTAGTTTGTTTTAAGACAAATTATTTGTCTTATAATCAAAAATATGCAGATTTGAACGATTTTGTTGATTTTTATTAGCAAATTAAAGTTATGAATTAGCTTCCTATATTTAAAGTATCAACAAATATAATTATTTTATTAAGAAGATTTCAAAATTTAAATGAAATAAACACCGTGAAATGACAATATGCTTATAGTTTTCTTTTTTTTATTTAAAGAATAATCACTTACATTTAACTAAAAACCATGACAGCTCTCTAAATAGATTAAAATGTTAAATTTAATCTATTTAGATTAAATTTAACATTTTAATCTAGTATTTCTCAGAGTATGAGGCAAAAGTATCCTATCAAGATTACTATTGCAAAATGAAGAGCAAAATAGTAAATTTGAAAAAAATATGCATGCATTAATATTGGATTTAAAATCGAAAATTAAAAAAAAACGAACTTTTGTTTACTTTCATCATGAAACTATTTCTTATTTCACCAATTGTTTTAATTACAAAAATTCTTGAAAAATGAGTAATTTTTGAAATTTGCGCAATACTAATATCAGTAATTAAATACTCTTATAAGAGAGAAAATTTTGTGTGTGATCTTATTGTATATTTCTTAATAACTTTATATATTAAGAAATAAAACAAGCTTAGAATCACATTTTTATCAAAGTTTCACAGAGATTAAAGTGTCACTATATATGTAGCAGAGATGTAAGTATCAAAATATAGATTAAGCGTTAGCAAAAACAGCAAAATTAGTTTTTATTAGGAATTGTACAAAACTATTCCAAGTAATGCCATATGCTTTTATTAGTTTTGATATTCAATGAATTGTATATGGAAGACGTTCTTTCTTCTCTCTTAATAAAATTTCATTTCAGATTGTTTGAGAGTTATGAAAATAAAAATTATTTTGTTTATGAACTTTTTATTATACTTTACTGAAAGAGAAAGAGAGGATGCGTTAAGCACTTTGTTTTGCTAATGAATGAATGCAGAATTCTGTGTAATGTGAGGAAGTGAGAAGCTACCTACAAGTTATTGTTCACCGAAATATACATACAATAATTGAGGAAAATTAATTAAAATATTAATGAAGTATGTTCAAATATCAATGAATTTTTTATATTATACATTATATTAGTATTGCTTTCTTATAAAAAAGAATGAAAAGAATTTCAGCGATACAAAAAGTTATGAAATATGTAAAATGTTACACTATCATGTTTCACCCATTTATCAGAACAACAAATGAGTGAAAGATCAAACAAGATCAAGCACTGTTTAGGAAATTAATATATAGAATGGCAAATAATTAATATATATGAAAATTATAATATATTGCTTTATTGCTTTAGTTATACAAAAAAAATCAAATAAATTTAAATTGTATGCTGATACCGCGATCTAAGACACATAATTGTAAAAAAATATTTCATTTAACATCAAAAATATATTTAAGAGGTTAATAAATAACTGTATATTAATGACAGTATTATGCCGTGTACAAAAAAGAGACATGCTTTTAATATCTTAAAATATTAAAAGTCATGCTTTTATTAATATCTTAAAAATTTTAAACTAATCTTGCTAGGTAAAACTCTATTTTAATGTTAAAATAATAAATGCACATGTTAATTTAAGAAATATCCGATAGCATTTGCTGAAAATTTTGAATTTTAATGTGGAATTATAGTTTATCACGGAAATATATAAGATAATTACATAAATATAATGTAGTGTTGATAAAATATCAATACAGTATAAATAGTTTCCATAGTCAAATATTTCAATGCATAAGCTAATTTTAACTTGCCTTTAAAAATGTGATATTGTATTAAAATTATCTTAGTAAAAAGATATTCTTTTATTCCAATGAAAATATGTTGTTAAATTTTCGTTTTAATACATATTTTCATTGGAAAAATACCTATAAGGTAAATACTAATTAAGAATAATTTGTTCTTGCATTATCGGTATATATTAAATAATTTCTTTAAACGTCAGTGATAAAGAGATATTGTACCTCTTTGTGTCTTCCATACGTTTATCTTTCAAAAGCATAGATCCAAGTAAATTAATGTGGCATCTCTAAGCAAAGCTACTCAACATTTTCTGTTAAAACACACACACACATATTTTAGCTGGGCACTTAAAGCTTTCTACCGTCAAAATTATATTTTCGCTTAGCAAATATCGCCATATTGGTTCATTAAAAGTTCTTACATGACAATGAAAAACAGAAAGACTCTCACCTGCTGTTGATAAATTAATTCTATCGGTTTCCGAAGACATGACTAATAAAATTATAGGAAAAAATATATCCTATAGGAAAACTTCTGGTAAATATTACTTCTTTGAACAACATTATACATCGAAGAATTCAGAACGTTTCTCAGGATCTCAAAGATAAATTGATAGAAAAAGATTAAAGAAAATGAATTTCAGCCATACCTGGATGAAGACACACACACACAAACGCACACACCACACACACACACACACGCACACGCGCACACACGCGCACGCGCACACACGCGCACGCGCACACACGCACACGCGCACACACGCACGCACGCACGCACGCACACGCACACACACACACACGCGCACACACGCACGCACACGCGCAACACACGCACGCACGCACACGCGCACACACACGCACGCACGCACACGCACACACACACGCACGCACGCACACGCACACACACACACACACACGCGCGCGCACATACTGAACATTTTTCAGGTCAGTATTATTCACACATTGAAACAGGAAAATCACATAATTTTTTTGTTTATAATAAAAATCACTTTATAAACATAAAACTATTGTCTATCCTGAATATTTAAATGTCACATACTTTCTGTGGTTTAACTTAATAGTTAAAATATAGAAAGCATTTTTTTGTCAGTATTGAAAATAATTTCTTTGCACTTTTTTCAAGCACTTTTTTGAACCTTCAAAGGCAAAGGTTCACGTTTCCTTAGTTTATATATAGCTATCCTTAATTTTCTTCGGCCTCTGCTGTTTTTAAGATTAAAATTTAAAAAAAGAATTTTTGGAAATCTAGTAGTACCGGTTTTCTGAGGTGAGATTATTAAATAATTTCAATTGATCTTAACTCTATTAACTAGTTATCTGAGCTAATATAATCAAATAGTTTTGATATATCAAATAAATTCGATTGTTATCTGAGTTGAAATTAATCAAAATTATTTGAATCGATTCAACCACTAGCCTCAGATAGATTTCAGATTATCTTTGATTTGGTTTCTTTAAATAAAAATGATTAGATACCTTTTTTTTAAAAAATATACAATGAAAATAAAAAAAATCGCGTATCCGTCCTAAAATAGCCCTTGTAGTTACAATTAATGATAATGTGAAATCATGATTAAGAAAGTTTAATGACCCCTAATTACTTAATCATAAAGATTTAAAGTAAAAATTCTTAAAAAAGAAAAGATATGAAATAGGAAAATTTTGCTTGTATTTTATAAAACATTCTTTCCTGAAACTATCAGCAATTTATCTTTTTCTTAAGAAGCAGGATCCAAGTAATTGTGAAAAATATTACCGATATCTAAAGAAATGATGAATAAAATGCTTTTATTCTACGTAAAGTAAAAAAAAAAAAAAAAAAAAAAAAAAAAAAAAAAAAAAAAAAAAGGCATTTTAAATCTATCTAAATTACAATATGAATTTATTTTAAATCCTTGATAAAAAAAATTTCATTATATAACGACATTATGAATGAAACAGTTAACGAATGTGTTGGAAATCATTTAATCATACTCTAAGCTCTTTTCAATAATTGAAAATTTTTTTCCAACGGTGGCACTTGGGTGACGAACCCTTTGCCACTAAGAGACTAGAAACTGCTACTCATTTGTCATTACCCAGCGGGTAACTGTTAACCAAGTCACGGAGGTGAGTAGCGTTGCCCGCACCATACCACCAAAAACCCGTTTATAGGTTGAGCCACATTCATACATCATCTCAGAAGAAAGGACAGAGATACACAGAGAGAGAACAAAGAAAGAAAGTAACATCCATGCCCGAACTCAGGATTCTGGAGCACTAACCACTCAGCCATCGGTCGCCTCAATAATTGAACATTTGTCATTCAATTTTTCCCTCTTTCAAGCTATATCTATTTAAGAAAGTTTAGATCGTGATAAAATGTTAATATAGCTTTAATTCAAGTTAAGGTTTTCCTGTATGTAAACAAAAACTACGAGGACATCTTAACTTTGAATATCATATAATCATTAAATGTATCCCTACAATCATAACACAAGAAAACTCTAAATAAATTTCATGATGTGCATAATAAAGAACTAGACAATAAGCAACTGCTGAAAATTTTATAACTAAGCCTCTTAAGGTATGACATTTTTGCTCACCAGGCTTCGGAAATATTTTCAAAAGGAAAATTATTTCTTACAAAGTTATTTTGAATTGATGAAGATGAAGATATAAAATACTTATTTCATCGCTGTATACCATTAGTATTCGGCTCTGTATGGAGACGGCAATTCCACTGGCAATGAGTTATGATTTTCATTCAAATTCTATATTTTTAAAAGTGGACTATATTATAAAAATTGTTCGCATGATTCAAGATATGCAAAAAACTGGAAAAAATATTATTTTTGAGTTATTGGAAAAATTACAGTAATATCAAATTGCAAAAAGAAAATGAATAAATAAATAATAAAAAAAATACATGATAGAAGAACAAAAATTACGGTAGGGCTTTAGAGAAAGGAATTGATATTAATTAAAAAAATTTATTCGGAAGGTAAGAAATTAAAAAAAAAAATGTATATTTTACGCTCTTAATAATGAAAAATATTTATTTTTTGCATATATTAATTACATAATTGAATCTGAATTCTGAAAATATTTTTGGGCAATTATTATTATTGCTTTGATTTTGTTGCCCGTTTAACCAGTTATAAAATAAACAAGAAAGTTCTTTCCGTCTTCATATTACCATTATATGAAGTGAGAATAAATATGTAAATAAGTGTATATGACATGGTTGAGATATCGGTCAGTCGAGAGTAGGAATATCAGTCGTTATAAAGGCAAGTCCACTGTGTGCATTGATCAAACGCAACTTGTACAGTGCCGAAGAGAAATGGAAGTATCGGAGAAACTCGTTCGGTGTTCTTTGATTTACGATTTTAAAATGGGCTTATCAGCTGCTACATCAGCTGATATGTAAAACATGTAAAGCCTCTGTGAATAAAAGTACGGCAAGGCATTGGTTTCACCAATTCAGGTTGGGTGATTTATCCCTCTATGATGAAGGTTGTATCTGGTAGACAAATCTTCAAGTATTTCCTTATGAGAAACTACCAAGGGGACACACGGTTACTATACTCGTAGTAACTGGGTTATCTGTACTGGTAGAAACTGGGTTATCTGCACTGGTAGAAACTGGGTTATCTGTACTCGTAGCAACTGGGACGTGAGCAAAAAGCATTGCAATGAAAAGAGCCAGCGCTGGTTAATCACAAGGGTGTCCTGGAAAAATCATATAGCGACTTGATTGTTAGACTTTGTGTCATCTTCCTTACTCACCTCACTTTGGATTATCAGATTACCGCCTCTTTCATTGTCTGGACAATCATCTTCCCAATCATCGAGGGAAATCCTTTCCCAATAAAGAATATTTGCGCCAAGTACTTACGGATTTCTTTGTGTCCAAAATCACTTAATTTTACCACAAAATTTGCACAACTGGAGACATGTTGGCAGAAGGTGCTGGATGCCGATTTTGATTATTTCGGGGACTAACAATAGGCTACACTTGTTGGGTCATGTACTTTGAAGTAATGTCTTGTTCACTAAGGTGGTCTAGACCCCATTAAATCTGCCATGGTCGTAATGTCTTTCACGTGAAATGGTACTACTGGGGTGATAAGCTAACCCACTAGATCCCCTATTATATGAAGTAACATTACTTTTACCCCTTGAAGTGTTGAAAGATGAAAATCCGAGTAACAAGGCGTTACATAAAAATAATTTTTTTAATTTAAAGTACTAAATTCTTTGACATAATCTGTGATTAAATTACATAAAAAATGTTTGCTTAAAAATAAAATAAGTGTGATTATCCTAATATATATTTATTTATCTATTTCTCGCTGCTTATCTAAGGAAGAAAATCTTTAATAAATAATAATAATGACTCCATTTGAAACGTACCTGAACTTACCTAGTTACGCAATTTATACTGCATGAGAGTGATTATTAATAAAATTATTTTAAAATATTTATATAATCATTCATTTGTATGTCATTTTTTACAATATTTCAGATGTGCAATTTTTAAATCCTCTAAGAATGATAAACATTTTATAATTATATATTTTTCTTCCTGTTTCCTTATATATATAATTCATTTTCTCTTCATTTTTTATAATTATTTTTTTCTTATCTAAAAGCAAAAAAAAATTTACATTATTATAAAAGGAAAATAAATTTTAAAATAATTTAATAACACATTTTATAATTTATTAGGAAATTTGTATATTATTTTGAAAATTATATGTAGCATTTAACTTTGTATGATGTGTGTGCTATTCTCTGGTGAAAATAATATTCCTTCTTTAAATAATTAGTTATAAATTAGTTATGAAATAATTATTTTTACTAAGTACAATAACATTACCTTTTACAGAGAGAGAAATTATCTTTGAAAGAGACGGGGTATATTTGTTTGATATTAAAATATATTAAAGAGCATATATCTTTCTGTAAATTAACATTTTTGTGTGCATTTTTAAAAAGAAAGTAACATAAAGAATATTTTTCATAGATTTGCAGTTTACTGAAATTATTCCCTTTTTAAATGTTTTGAATATTTATAAATTCATAACACGTCAGCTACGTCGATAATTATTTTATGTTAGCGATATTTTAATAATGATCAAGAACTCACACGCATTGTAGATTAGTTCGTAATTATTTAGATTTTCAAGATATCTCTACAATTAGTCATGTTACATTTTACGTCTAAATAACTAAACATTGAATCGATAAATATTATGAGGAATAGAAGAGCAACGCCACTTACCGCTTTGAGCAAAAACTGTTCCGACATCCAGTTTAAAAGTGCCAATCACTTTCCCAGATCGGATAATATTCCTTGAATGAAGTACCTATTAAATAGAAAAATCGATCAAAATTCAACGCAATAAGCTAATAACGAATATTTCGAATTACGGTTTAGCGTTTCAAAAATGTTGCGAATTCCAATAGTTTTGGAAACTGTTTTGCTGACATTGAGTGTTTTATCAAAATTGATTAAAACTTAATTAACTTTCCATATCGTGACTTGTGGTGTAAAAAAAAATTTTAAAGATAGTAATGTATCTATTAAAATAAAAAATACATGCGTGAATATATTTTTAGATTATGAAATAAATTTATTAGAAAGTTGATTTTGATAAACTTACTAGAATATAATTTTAAAATAAGTTAAAATACAATACAGTTATTCAAAATAAAGCACTTTGGAATTATTAGTCTGACATCAATAAAAGTTTTAATAACTAAAGAAATAGATTGCAAATATCACTGACATAGTTCCACTTAATGCAAAATTATTTTCTAACAAAATTGCGTTTGCATTTTTTAATTTATTTATAAATATATATTTATTTGATGGTATGAAAATAATATTTTTTGATGGTATGAAATGAATTTCGAAATATACTATAATGCATTATTGCTATTGTGCTTTGTAATCTTTACTCTATTATATTTACATAAGTATGCTATGCTAATTATATTCAAAGCATTTTTATATTAAAATTGTGTATTTGTTTTATTAATGTAATAAATATATTTGAAATCTTTTTGTTATATTTGAAATGTAAGAACTGAAAGGACATAAAATCAAATAAATGTAATTCTATATATTTATATATTTTTGTTTTCATTTAAAATATTTGTACATAAAAAAACAACAAAAAGATATCAATTCCTTGTTAGGCTTTATTTAATCTTTCAATCACTCATTCACACTCGCACTCATTCACTCACTCACACTCACATTCACTCACTCACACTCACTCACTCACATTCGCACTCACTCACAATCGCACGCAAGCATGCAGACACACACACACCTCTAAGCACATTTTCAGCGTCTTTCAAAGTATTCTCATATTACCAAAGTCCTTAAAAACGTATGAATATATAACTAAGTCGCGTCTGGTACTGATTCCTTATTTTCTTTTTTTCTGAGTTATTCGTTTCTAGTATAACTCAGGCATCAATATCTGCTCTCGGTCAAAGTAACTCAAACCAAACACATAAATATATACACGAATTTACAAAAATACTTTATGCAAAAATGCGTTTCAAAAATACACGTATTTATTAACATATTTCTCCATATTTTCTGTGAAAAGTTACATATCATCACATTTTCTGAGTCACGTGTCTAAGTAACGCACTTCCCATTTATTCCAGGGATATAAATGTTAAATAAGGTGGTAATTATAATATTTTAGTTCTTGAATATAAATAGTAATGTTAAAACGTAATATTTAACAGAAAAATCCTTTGTCAAAATTTTCTTGAGAAGTGTTTGAGTATTTAGAAACATGTTTTAGCCGCAATATATTTAATGTTTAATTAACGAAATCAATTTTAAACTGCATTTCGTATTTTAGACTCAAGTATTTGATTTGTTACGATTTTTTTTATTTCTTATGATAACTTTAGAAATTTATTTAAAAATTAATTTTAAAATTCTTTCTAATAACGAATTTTTATAGTTAACAATCATTGTTAATAATATTCTATGAAAATAATTTAAACATTATCTTATAAAATTTTTGCATAGGGATTTAATTTTTTTTTATATTTTCTATTTTTTACTACGCAAATAAGCATAGAAATATTTAAAATAAATAATTTAATTTTTTAATTAAAATTCTCGATTTTAAATGAAAATATTAAAAAAAGGCGTTGCTTTTCATCATGATAATTGTGTAGAAGAGTCAAAGTATTTATTTTCGATGGAAAAGTATTCAAATAATAAATTTCGCGCAATAGTTATTATAAATATCAAACATTTCTTACCGTTAAGCTTATAATTTTGTCAAAAAACATCATCGGAGCCATATGGAAATCAAATACGAAATACTGAAAAAGAAAGAAAAAAAATATGCGTTAAAAAATTTAAAACACTGTGAAAACTTACATATGGTTAACTGTGTAGAGTTTTATATCGAGAAACATTTTTTTTATTGGTAATATAAATAATAACCTTTTCCTATTTTATTTTATTAAAAGATTGTTCTATCGACGTAAATTTAATTAAAGCATTTAATTAGTAAAAAAGCATTTGATAAGATGACAGTATATTGTGTGTCTGTCTAGCGTGATTTATTTAAACTTCAAAGATTAAAAGTAGCTTAATTAAGCAAAGTAATACTAAACACGGAAATACGTTCTGCGTTAAAGTTTTATGCATTGTGTATGTTTTAAGAATTAAAACTAAAAATAATTCTCTTTGAGGAAAGCAAATTCATGCACAAAGAAAACGCATTAACTATTTCATTGAAATCTAAGAAAGCAAAAATTAAAGATAAGTTTACCAGAAATCGACTTTTAAAGTTACCATATTTGCAAAAATATTGAAATTGAAATAGAAGTTAAATCATAGAAATTGTCTTCAAGACATCTTGTATAATTCTTTTGGAATCCTTATCAGTTATTACATCATTTAAACACTACTTATTTCATTTCTGCAAAATACGTAACTCAGAAATAGAAAGTGTGCTTTAAATTTATTTATCTTTCTTCAGGGAAATGAAATGACCAATAAGGATGTTTCATATTATTGTTAAGTAATTTTCCTATGTACCATGTAAATTGACTTTTGAAGAACCAATTATACAGGTATTAACAAGTTTTTTAGGGTACAATATTCTTAAAATAATTAAATAATAATTTAATGATTCTTATACTCTTTTAGAAAAATTGACTCACAATATTGCTTCGTATATTATTACGTTAATATTTGGTATTATTATGTCATATTTTGCTATTTTTGTAAATGAGAAGTATTTATTAAATAACTTATTTGTATCATAACAACATTTATATTTATTGTTTTCTACATAGAAACATAATATTCTGTTTCAGTTTCTGATCCATCCATTTTCTTCTTTTTTGCTATTTTGATTTATCGTGGGATTAATTTATGAGCATATTGAGTAAAAACACTATAATATATCTACATTAACGTTTTTACTATTGCAATGAAAATATTAGTATCAATAGCTCTTTACTAGAAATTATAAATGTAAAAAAAAACAATAAATCTGGCAAAAACTAAAATATTTTCAATTAGCTTTATCATGATTAGGTCATTTGGCTTTGTATTTGCTGTTAAATTTCAGTATTCAAATTCTGACAGTGAAAAATACTGCTGTAATAAGTACCTACAGCCAATTTCAACAGATTGAAATCACTCAGAAAAGCCAGTCTTGACATAATATTGAAACCTTGTCAAGTTAAAAGCTAGACGCGTCCACTGACATCCTTCACTATTTCATTTTTCATGAAGAACTAAGTTTTAAATCACAAATAATTTAGAAAAAAATGAAAACAGTTGATTGATTTCATGACATAAAATACTCATGAATATTGTTTGTTGAACAAAATATACTGCATTGAACAGTGGATGTTTCAGAGAAAACAGATGAAATTCTATAATTTACAAAATTTTAGTTCTGAACAGGTTCAAATATTTTATTCGTTGAAAGATTTTCTTTTATGCTGTTAAACATGGCTTCAGAAAGGTATTTTTTCTAAATTTTGCTATTACTTTTTATGAATTTGTAATTAACATATAGAGAAAACTTAATTCTTTATTTTCTTAGAACAGTATTCAAAAAACGTCCTGGACAACATCCAGATTAACATGGCTGTTCTGAAAGCGGTAATGATGTATGAGTAGATTTACGTTTAGAATTTACACACAAAAACAATACTTTCCAAAATTAAAAAATGATTTCTGGATAATACTAAAAAATCCTAGATAATTTTGTTTTGATGGCTCTGTTTTCAACTACATATAATCACAGATTTCTGTTTCTTATGCTAGTTTTACGAATTGTATTAAAGATTGTATATAAATAAATTTCATGGTATTAACAAATAAGTTTATTAATTTCTGCACAAAATTACTAATTTGATTTATTAATATATATATATATATATATATATATATCCATTTTATTATATTATATAAATGAGCTGAAGGTTTCAAGTTTATAGAAATGAACTAAATATTTAAACAGTAGTTAAAATCATTGTCTATTTTCAATTTTTAAATCAAATTTGCATTACAAAATATATTTTCTCTTCGTTGACTGGATTGAGTAGGCCCAAAAAATCCAAGATTAGTGATCAGAAGAATTTTGTTAGATGACTATTTCAATTCGAAACTATTAACTGCTGAAAGTGATTTGGAGGAAGATCATTACCATAACAATTAATGGTTTGTAACCGCAGAATTTCATTAGGAGGATAAATGCTTTACCCATCATAAATTAAATTAGTCTTTTTAGAGGGTTTAAATACAGGCATATATAATTTTCACACCTTGTAATAAGAATTCGTGTTTTGTAACTGATAAATTCTATTTGGAGGAAATTGATGTAATCATAATAAATTTAATCTCTTTTTAAAAGTCACTATATTGTGAAAACCTTCACAAATTTATTCATTATTTTGATGCTTAAGAAATGTGGATATCCTTCGTTCATATATTGAAGAAAGGTCATTAAGATGGACAGCGAAATCTAACCACAGTAATAGTCACGGTTAAAGTTAACGCTTACGCTTTTTCTAGATTTTTTTCCTTTTTTACTTATGCTGGTTTTAAGCGGAAGCACAGATCTAAGGGTTGTCAGAAGTTTTCAAGTTGAAACGAAAGTAAAGATAAAAAAGAGAGGAATTAGATTACAAATAGCTTAAAAAAATTATTATTAGTTTGAAATTTTCTTCATATTTTTGAAAAATGTTCTAATTATCATTAATCTTTAATAATTTTTTTTGAAATAAACAGTTAAATCAAAAATTTGTGAACTATATTATAAATGAGATTTCAAAATAATTAAAAACTATATTATTTGAATATATATATATATATATATACATATATATATATATATATATATATATAATTTAAATACCTCATTGTAGTAAGGGCAGTTGGTGGATTCTTTCACACTTGTATATTTTTTTTGTTCGCCAACTTGAACACAAACAACGGGATCCATGTTCAGTCCAGCCAAATGTCTGGCTTCGATGATCGTTACACATACCTTTATTCAAAAATTTAGGTAAAAAGTTAAAAAAATATCTGTGATTATTTTTTAGTTTGAAATATTTAATCGTTTTGGTATAATACCTGAAAATCTTGAGCTTTGAGCTTTGCTGGGGATTCCTGGTCTGATCTTCGTCTGGAAGAAATTTAATTTTCAAACTTTCAAATACATAAATATAATCTGACTATGTAAAGCATTTAAGTGACAAAATAACACTTTTCAAAGAAGAGAAATTGGTAAAAATAACAACTATTAAATTTATCAGTTTATTTATTTGTCCTTACAGGTTGTTTTGTAATAAATATCGGGGCCTTAACACTTTACAATTATATAAAAATTAAGCAAATATTGCGTGCGTTTATACACGCACACACATATATATATATATATATTTGCGGCACAACAGCCCATGTGGGCCAAGTCCTACATCGCCCATCTCTGTTTTCCTGACAGAGAGGTCGTGTAGTGCGAAGCATATGTCCCGATTAAGTGGTCAGCCTGACGCGAAGCGTCCAGTGTTTAGTTCCCAAGCATGCTTGGTGCTCAGTTTATCGACCCACTGAAGGGATTAAAGGATGAGTCGATCTTACCCATCCCGAGGATCGAACCTTGGACCTGTGACTGGGGAGCGTGAAACACTACACTAATTCACCGGGACTCATATATATATATGATATATATATATATATATATATATATATATATATATATATATATATATATATACGATTACACGATTCGGGTATTAAAAAGTAATAAATACAAAGGAATTTTTTCTCTTTCTCCAATTTCAATACAAATAAGATGGACAGTAACTGATTTCTGTGCATTTTGATGACAGTTTAGATAAGTTTCTTTTCTTTATATTGACCACAAAAGCAATTACATAGTTCGTCTCTGCTAAATATATTATGTTAATGAGTTGAAACCAATTTATATAGTTTCCTTTAAATAAAATGTTTGGATTATGATGAAACAAAATTCTCATTTCATTCTTTCTTTTTAGAAGACAGTTCATCACAAATATAAAAAAATCTATTTACTAATTCTACATTGTTATAAGAATATGCTATAAACCGTGAAATCTCTCAGAGTAAGATTGTCATCTCGATTTTATTTCATTAAGGTGGCTTCTCTATTGTCTTCTCTCTTCTACATTGGTTGCCGATTTTTCAGAAATTGAACGCGCATTGTTATCACTATGAAAACTATATTTCATTTTCGCAATATGTTAAGAACAATTCTGAGCTCTTGTGAATTCCTCTTATTGTTTTTAACAAGAGCCCAAAGGATCATATACAGGAAATGTTGCATATACTATAACATAGAATAAATTATTGTTGTTTTAATACTAAAAACGAACTTATTATTTCGAATAATTGACATTTCATGAACTTATTCTGAATTATACGCGCGGCAGTTTTAAGGCATCAATTGAACAAAGAACTGTTTCGTAATGACTATCGGTTGTAACCCTAGAAAACGTATGTAATGATACGTAGAAAATGATGCATTACAACTACGAAACATTTTTCTTTTATTATGTTTTTTGGGGAAATAATCATCATCGTGTTATTCTTTCCACTGTTATCTATTTCTGAAACTAAATGTTTCTGTATTCAGAAAATGATAAAATGCAGATTTTTTGTTTTTATGAATATTAGATTTTTGCTTTAGATTTTTAGATGGTAATATTTTGTCTATAGTTAGAATCTATTGATATAGATGTTTATTCCTAAGCAAGAATACGAATTTTTTCTTTTGGTTCTCAAAAGCTCAATAAAATATACATTTTTTTATACCAAATACCTAACAATCTTCTACCAAATAACTAACATTTATATATCATCTAAAATATAAGTTCAAACTGAATAATCTAGGTGTCTTAGGTGATTTAGTTCTCAAAATAAAATGGTATAAAATACGTCATTTGAAATTCTTGGAATATATAGAGAATTATAAGAAAAAAATTAATTTTTAGATAACAGACCTGGCAGCAGCTGACCATTTCTTAAGGACGACTGGTGTATTTATGGAATATGGTGCAGCTGTATCAGAACTACATTCGTCGTAAGGCCTCATAAGTCTGTCTTCTTCATCAGATGATCCAGCCAAAAAGACATTGTCACCACCCCTATTCAAGGTCATTGTAGAACCTAAGAAAGATTACTGATATTAATCCTTATAAAACAATTTGAATTGCATACTTTAACTCAGAATTTTATTTACAAATTATGAGCATTTATATTGCAAGAAAATAAATTTTGCTTATGTGAAATCCACTAAAAAATATTTTTTCTATAATTATGTAAGTTGTTTCCTTTTGCTTTTGTTTCTCTAAATTAAAAAATATAGGCCTATTTATAATAAAATATAATTATAATAACGTAGTATCCCAGCTGAAGAAGGCATTCACTGGTATTTTATTTCTCTTGCATTGCTCCACTTTCGAAGTTTGCAGAAAACTGACATCAATTCTTTAAAAGTATACAAATAATTTGAACATACTATATCTGGTTATATAGTACTGTTGACAAGTGTATTTGATTGCTTAAATCTATTAATATTAAACAAATATAAAAAATGACACACACACACATACATATGCATTATATATGTATCTGTATATATATTTTATAATACACACACACACACACACACACACACACACACACACACACACACACACACATATATATATATATATTCAGTTAAGTTCGATGTTTTGAAGGAAAAGAATTTTTGCTTGATCACCCTAGCTACTTAGCACCACTTTTTTCAGTGTAACGTATCTCAGCTGTTGTTTCTTATGGATACTCTTAGGGAGCCTCAAATGAGACAAGTAGTTTTTGAGGAGTGTCGCTAGTGTCTAAAATATCAAAAGCATATACATCGGTATTCCGTATCTTTCATGATGTGTTAACGCTTGTACTCCTACAGGTTGCAGTTACTTCATAAAGTATTACGTAGTGAAACATCTAAACGAAAAGAATTCTTGAGGCAGGCTTGGCAAAATGGCAGGATATTCATAATGGCTACATATCTTCTACTGGACAAATAAGATTAAATTTTCATTGCATGATTTAGTCAATACCTATAACTGCCCATCTGGACAAGAAAGAACGACATATAGTCATTATAAAACTGCTACATGCCCCGTATGTGAGAGCTTAGTTAACATGACTGTGGATTACTTTTTCTTCAAAGAGCTCTGTTGAAATGCAGTCAAAAGACATGCTCCTAAAAATGTTGAAAACAAAAATAATATCGTTGTAACTGGAACACAATGACATTCATCATGATTCATACAGGAAGGGGCATCCTCTAAAGTTATTCCTCATGTGAATCGAGTTCTGGTAAATACATTTGGTGAGGACAAACTAATAAACGCTTCTGTAAAAATAAATATCCTTCACGGGAGCTATCAGGAGTTTTTTTCTGGATTGATATACAATTCACAGTGTACTGATATAGTAATCTGAGTGAGCTTTGGAACGTGCTGCAACTGATAATGCTACAAGTACCATAATCCACAATGCAATGTGCGATTGACAATGCAAATTATACGTTTATATGCTGGCGGACGTGTGAAGTAATCATCGCTGTGATATGCTTGTAGACATTTGTCTGAATACTATTAACTGCTATTTTAAACAGTATTCAGGTTTCAGAAGAAATTTCGAATAAATATAGGAAATGATTTCTTGTATGCACCATATTTCAACGCATCGAGGACCCTCTATATTCAAAAATGTGACTAAAAGTTTTACTCATACCAAAAAAATCACCCTACTTGTGAATCAGTTACCTCAGAGTAATTAGACATATTTTTATTCCTTCTATTTTTATGATTTTTAAAGTATTTACGAATTATTGGGACATTTTGCATACATATAATGAATGTATGTATATGTGTGTATTATTCCTAGATATTGTATAAATTTGAATTAAATTAAAAAAAATTTAAAAAAAAACAATCATATCGAACTCTAATGAGCTTGCTGGTTACATTTTATTAGATTTGTAAATAATTAGGCAGCATTAGTTATATTTTATTGGAATCACCATCAAAAATTTCGTATTGAATACATTGAGCAATAAATGCCTTATTATGTGTTATCTTTCTCTTCGGAAATTTCAAATATATATTTTTGATTTTTTAGTTTGTAACATAATTGCTAATAGTAATATTTAAGCAAATTCCTTAAAAATATGTATACAATAATTTTTTTATTAAATTATCATTTCTAATTTTTTATTAAATTATTAAGTTAAAATTTTTTACTGTTTAATTTTTTGTTATAGATTCAATGTTTGAATTTTTTTGCCATATATTTTGAAACTAATATAATGATAAAAACAGAACCAAAACATATTTGAATAAAATGAATACAGCTATCTTTTCCGGAGCTATTATTTCTTAGAAGAACGTGAACACGAAGTAAAAGAAATAGATTATCAACTGACCGTATTCCAGTTGGTCAGAGTCCTTGAGTGATTTCCTCTCATCCTCTTCCGGTGGCGGCCTGTGCTTTCCTAACTTCATCATGCTGGCCAGGCTCCGCATCGTTGCAGGAAGCGACCTGCATCCGTCCGAAAACAAAATACAGCCATGAGGGAAAATAAACAAAGAATACAGGGAAAACATCAAAAGCCATCAAGCAAAGAGGGAAAGAGATTAGATCGAAGCAGTAGCGATTGGCTGGAAACAATTCCTTGTCGAGCAAATTATTTTGTGCCTAAATAGTCTAAAGAATAGAGAATTCATTCTCTTTAAGAAACACTTGCTTTTAATGCAATAAGTAATTGGCATATATTTTTTAATAGTTCATATAGTATAGATGTTGAAATAAATTTTATTAAAATTGTGTAACAATGGAAATGTTGCACGCGCGCACTCACGCATACACATCTCTTATAATTTTAGAAACAAGTTTCTGCTTCTCTGAATTTATAAATAACACCACATTATGAATGATAAAATTAATTGTTAAAAATAATATTATTAATTAACATTATTACAATTACTGTCGGAACTTGCAAATTTTTTGATGAGTATCTTGTGCGATTAGGTAATTGTTGTAATTACTTTGATTTCTTTGTAGTAAAGGTAAGCATAGATAAATTAACAGAACGTGGATAAAAAAATATCCTCTTTATTTTGTATTAAGAAATAACTGTGGTTCAAAATAATGAATTTGAAGGAACTAATTTAAAATTTTCTTTTAAAAGAGAACATTTTAATTTCATGAATATTAACATATTGCGATGGAAATAAAATCTAATAGCACATTTCGATGCGTTATACGTTTCTCCGTAATTTCTTTAATGATATTCTAACGTTTAGTCTTCCTAAATTGCATATTTCAGTGTATATATATATATATATATATATATATATATATATATATATATATATATATATATATATATATATATATATATATATATATATATATATATATATATATATATATATATATATATATATATATATATATATATATATATATATATATATATATATATGTATGTATGTATATTGAAAGCGATAAGCATATCTGTCCTTATAAAGTATTTATTTTATACGTAGGAAGATTTTGCACTTAAAATGAGTTAATATGAAATAGAAAATAAAATTGTCGTTACGCAATACGAATATCTTTAAATGCATATAATCTCCATGAGTTTTATGAATGTTATGATTAATATAGTTCATACGGGATTTTTTAATTATGGTATGTTTTTATTAAAGTTATTTATTTAAAACAATATCATAAATGATCTACATTTTGTGTATTGTTTTGAGATTTAAAAATAAAAAATATATTAATCTAGATATTGTAATTTATAAAAAATAATAGAGCCTAAAATATTACATTTATCTTAATAAAAATCAGAATATTTTAATTACAACTCATATAACTATTATGAAGCAATCAGAATATTTTCAAGGAATTTGAAAATATCTAAATGAATAAAGGCATATTTTCATGCTGCAAGGAAGTAAATTTAAAAATTAATTTAGTTTAGTATACTTTGTTTATTATTGATTTACTTAAGAGACTATTACAATATTGTTCTCACATTTACATAATGATTGCCATGCATTTAATTTTTCGCAGGTCATTGTCTTGCAATTATAGAAAGTCATTCGAATCCGATGCGATTGGATTCATCTGTATTTTTTATGAGAATTTGATTTTCATTTTGAAATTCATTCTTAAACTGTTTAGCTATTATTTAAGCAAATATTCAAACTAAATTTTATTTTCAGTAAGAAATATCAAATATCTACTATGGTCTATGTTAAAGCATCTAAAGTGACAAAAATGCAAGCAAATTTTGGGGGCAAAAAGCACAGAAATGAAAATGTGCGTGCCTTGTGTTGGTGACGCACCTCTTCCTTTCTGGGGATCTGGGAGAAATGAGACTCAGAGCTGAGCCGCTTGTTCTGGCCGGATGGTACTCGATATCCGATCCCACTTGTTGCTGCTGCTGTTGTTGCCTGTTGTTGATGGACCTCTCCAAATTAGCTATGTTATGCTCGATGACGATAAGAGCTTGGCGATCATCTTCGAAACTTTCTCCCTGCATTGCGGCAGCATTCCACTCACAAACGGAGCCGTCTGGTGCATTATAAGTGACATCAAACAGCAACACAATCTGTGATGTTGAAAGGAACATATATTTATATTATTCAAAACGTTGCAGAGATAGAGATTGCAACATATGAAAAATATATTTTGATAAACTATTAATATGAATCCATAATAAAGTGAATTTATTTTCTTAAAATGGATTTGGATCTTTTACATATAGTTTAAAAATGCTGAAGTTCTTGTAAGCATAAATTAATTTACCGTAATATAATGACAAAAGCAATGGATTATATACTTCTTAATCTTATTTTATGGATGTGAATGTAAAAGGAAACATTTTGAGATTTTTGTATATTCTAATTCATGAATAATATATATAGGACAATTTGAAATAGCAATTCGGTATTTTTAAATGCAATTAATTAGATTATCACAAAAGACACATATGTCATATTTATGATATCATATTTTAATATACCATTATATTGCAAATATAAAGAAAACATTATTTCATGCAAAGTTTAATAATAAAAATTATAGTTTTAGAATTTTATTTCTTGCAATTTGATTAAATTTTGAGATTAATTGTAAGATAACATATATAAGCTATGGTACAAAATTAATACAAAATAAAAAATATATGTGTTATAAAGGAGATTGTAATTAGGGAAATCTATCTATATAATTGAAATTTTCCTTAAATAAAAACAGAAGAATCTGCTTTTCTTTCATTGTAACAAATCTCTTTTCAACCACAGCAACTCAGATTTCATCTTCAAATATTAAACCAATTCACTGCATAAAGTAATTACTGAATTATTTAGATTTAGCAAAAGAAATCAAAGATACCCCTAAATCCTCGAAAACAAGACATTTATATATTATCAAGAAGCTTAGAATAGGAAGGAATTTTCTCATGCAGCAAAGTGACATATATATATTTAATGCCTGTGATCTGATTAACCCAAGAAACTAATCAGAATTCTTTATTTTTATATAAGGGACTCGGCTGAAACAGGTTGCGTTAGTTTTTGCATCTGTTGCATTATATTAAGTAGAAATGTTATAAAATGTTTAAATTATGGGAATTAAAATTATATCGCGATTTCTTCTTAAAGACCACAATATTTTAAGAATATTGCAAATTTTGAGGAATTGTACGATTTAAATTTTTCAGTTAAAATAATATGATATGATCACAAATATTAAACTTACAATTTGACTAAGCCTTTCTGATATTAGAGACAGGAAGCGGGGCTTATATTAATTTGAAATTTATAGTAAAAAAGATCTTTCAAAATAGAAAGCCTTGCGGTTTTTACAGCATGTTGTATATTTCAAATATTTATATTTTCATACATTATGCTATACAAATTTTACCTTTAAAAAGATAACTTTTAATTCCATGCATAAAAAATTTAAGCTCAATTTTTATGTAGAAATATTTAAAATTTGTCATTTCAAAAGCAATAAAAAACTAACATGTAACCAGTAAATATAATAAGCATACAAAACTTCAAATGATATAAAAATAAATATTTAAGCATGTATACCAAAATAAATTTTAGGAAATTATTATAAAGTATTAGTTTCCTGTTAACCATCTCATATTCCTTTACCTATACCATAAAATAATTATATATAAGAGATTTCTCTTATTCATAATTAATTTATGGCATGGGCAGAAAATTATTATAATAGAATGAATATAAAAGAGAGCACAAATAGAATAAGAAATACAATAAGTAATTTAATAATAGAAATATAGCCCAAATATTCTTCACTTAAAGTTTTAATTTAAACTTCTTATTAGTTATGCAGGAAACTATTTTAATTATCTAGGAAATTCTGTCAAAAAACTTTAAATTTTATTTCTTAGTTAATTTACAAAAAGGATGATTCATTATATTTTCTGTAGAATCAAATCACCAAATGATGTGCTCATAGAGTAGATGTCAGAATTTGAAAAAGTTCTTGCTATTAGATTTAAAACAGCAACCTAAACAGATCAAACAATAATTTGGTATGTATGTCACAGTAATTAGAAAAGGCTGGAAAGATTAATAAACAACAGTGAATTTCAATGTTAAAACAATAGTAATAAACCTCGTTCTGTAAATTAATACGAAAATAATCTGAGCATTTGTCTGTGAACTGTTTTAATCATTATAAGCAAATTAATATATGGACCACATACATGTGCCTTCTGAGGCCAATTGAAAAACGAGTATTTACTCATACATCAACAAATTTCAGGAACAACTTCAACATATATAATTTGTTGTGTAAGACAAAACTGTAGTCGAATTTTATCCTCGCCTAACTCCACTGCCTGTCCATCACAAATACTTATTTGTGATAGACACCTCTTTAAATCAAGTCTTTATATCTAGAGTCAAGTTTTTCCAGTGAAGTCATGTCAGCAGAACTCTTGAGATATGGGAAAATCTTCTACTTTCTCAGCATCAAATGTTTATCCAGAAAATGAATTATTGTTTGGAATACCATCTAATTTGAAATAACATGCATTTGGTAGTTTATCTCTGACGAGCAGAAATCTCAGGGGTATGTATGGATTTTTTCCAACGGTGGGCACTCCGGTGACGAACCCTATGCCACAACAAGACCAAAAACTGCTACACATTTGTCATTACCAAGCGGACATCTGTGAACCAAGTCACGGAGGCAAGTAGCTTTGCCCATGCCATACCACTACAAATCCGTTTATAGGGTGGGCCTCATTAATACATCATCATAAAAGAAAGGACAACGAAATACATGGAGAACAGAGAAAGAAAGTAACATCCATGCTTGAACCGGGATTCGAACCCAGGACCAAAATCTCAGGAGTCAGGAGTGCCAACTATTCAACCATCGATCGGCTAGGTATGTAAATTAAAAAATACAATGATTTGTGTATCATTCAGTCGGGACAAATTAGATTTGCTCCGCAAAAATTATGAAATTTCTGCCGCTCATGACATTTGTTGTCGCAAAATATACTACGAAAATTTCTTTGGTCCATTAGATGTTCTATTACGAAACTATGGAAGGCAACTGTTAAACTTTAAATCAATTAATTGTAGCATTCTCGAATGCAACAAGAAATTAATATGAATGAAAAGGATTGATGATAATCAAATACTGTGATCCCGGAATGGTAACAGAATGTGGACATTAATGGCAGATAAATGCGTGGTTTTCAAGATGTTGTCGAACTACGTAACTTTCTAGACATTTAGTTAGATAGTTCAATAGCAAGATAGTTCACTGTTTACATCAAGGATCACTTTGTCAATTTGGGAACACTAACTCACTACTAGCTGCGGGCAGGGAGATTATGATGCAGGACTGTTTTGAAACAAAACCATAGAAGTCTGCCTCAGTAATGAACTTATAAATGTAAACTGACGTGGATATTGGCAATACATTTTTTATAGTAATCATGATTTAATTTGGGGAAACATGATTGCACATTTATATTAAACTATATAAAATGAGAAAGCTACTTTTTTGAATTATGTAAGGACAAAGTAAATAAACTCAATTATTGTTTAGAATGAATTGTGTATCATCGACAATCTTAAATGTTACGAACTGCGATATGTTACATTGATGATGTTTTAAACCCCAAAATTGTTGCTTCCTTAAAACATTCCTTGAGATACCTTTAAACCAGCTGTTTTTTTTTTTTCCTGGATACACATTTAACTGCATAACTTCTTTTCTGCAAAATTATAGTTTATTCCTTGATCTGTTTATTTATTAGATATGTCCCTCTTTGAATATATGTGGAAATCTTTGGTTTGAATCTCATAATAAATGACACGCAACATTTTCGATAGATGAAAATTGGATTCATATGCAAACAATATCGCGTATTCTCAAAGGCGACATTCAATATCAGCTTGGCTTACTGCTACGTCATATAATGCTAGTTACTGAACGTTTTTATATTTTTTTCAATGGCAGATTGTAGGCAGTTACAACTGCAACAGAGTCTATTAATCAATTGTTCCCGGATACCAAGGAACCGGCCAAACACAGCGACCTCTTAGCATCCGAGGCGTTGCCCCGGGTGCACCACAGAGGGTGGGACACCATCGCACCCTCACACATGCCATAGGGACCCATTTATAGGGTAGGCATCATTCACACACACAAGGAAAGGACAAAGACAGGATAGACAGAGAGAAAGTACATCCATATCTTAAACGGGATTCGAACCCAGGACCTCCTTATCCGTAGTCAGGCACGCTGGCTATTTACTGAACTATGTTCATGAATTACTGATTTTATACATTCGACATTTTAATTTGCCATTCTTACACATTTAATCATTTACTTTTGTTAATACAAGTTGTTTGTGATTTAAGTTCATTATTTTCACTAGCAAAATATATATATATATATATATATATATATATATATATATATATATATATATATATATATATATATATATATATATAACCACTGATTTATCATACTCACTTCGGTTGGCATATTGTTAATATCAATGAGGGAGTCTGACACGCGCAGGTGGCCATCTTCTATTAATTTTTGCAAAACAAGGCCATAGGTTCCCACAATTCTGAAAGATAATATGGAATAACTGGTTAAAATTTTGATGTTTATTAAAATTGATAAAGTTTTAAGTTTTCTTTACTTAATTAGAATATTTTAAATCCATTAATTCTTGATCATGTTATACAAGAATTATTTTTCAATGTTATAAAGAGTATAATATGATCTAAACTATAAAACCTATTATACACATTTTTTTTTAAGTAGAATATTATTTTACTTAATCTTTATTATTTTCCAGCAAATTTAATTTACTTACTATTGAAATAAAATAGGACTAAATAACAACAATAATATCAATTTACTTTATTGGTAGTATTTTCGAAATTAGCCTAAACTTTTTATCGATGTTTTCTCGAAATAGGCAGTTTAAATAAAAATGTCTATTAGTAAATGATAAAGTATAGAGTTTTAATTGATTGATTAGTTTTAAAATATTCATTTACGAAACATCAAAACAAAATTTGATTGCTCAAATACTGCATTTTAATATTTGTACAGCACGCTAAGTTTTTTTTATGATTCTTGATATAATTCAGTATTTATTCTTTAATAACATCCATGTAAATGTATACTATTTTGATATTAAAGTTAAAAAATCTAGACAAAACGCAAATAAATGTTATTGAAATATTATATTCCTATTTGTGTCATCTGATTATACACTTATCAATAATAGAGAAGTTACGAAATTCTACGGTTAAATTTATGGATGTAGTTTAATTTCGATTTATTTTTAAATGTTATTCATAACTATATGGATATAGTCCCTATTTTGATTATTGTTCTTTATAAATTCTTTTGCTTAAGTTTCTGATTTCTACTATTCATCCTAATTAATAATGGATAAATTTGATAAAGTTTCTCTTTATCCAATATTTCTTATAATTTCTATTAATAAAAGTAATTTGTTTTATATTATGTCATATTGAACATTACATTTTATGAATGCACTTATTTACACTAAATCCTATTTTAAAATGAAACAATTAAAAATGTCTGACAATGTAGTATTAAAAAACACTTCAAATGACAAATAATATTTAAGATTGGAAAAAATATCCTCGTACCAATCATATGAACAGAGTAATAAATAAGCAAATTAACTGCGCAAATTTTGTTGGTAGAAAAACATTCTTTTCCTATTTCCTGCATTCTTGATTTCTTTATTTCCCTGAAGTTAAAAATAAAATTCTAAATTGGCAAGAGATTTTCTAAATGTTAATTTAAGGTAATTTTAAGTTTCAGAAAAAGTATTATTTTTGAATGTTTTTTTAATTTTTTCCCTTAAAGAAAAATATTTCAAATAAAAATAGAAGCAGATCACCAAAATAAAAAATAAAAATATTTTTTCTGAACAACGAAGATGCTATTGCATTAGTAAACGTCATTACTAAGAAAAAAATATATTAACAAGATAAATCGAGAAAGTTTATTTTTTATATATTTTTTATTTTATTTATTTATTTTTAATAATTCAAAATAAAATTTACTCATAGATTCTACAATTACCTGCTCGTATGACAAAATGTAATAAGTCACGTTATTTTTAAGGAAAAGTGTATATTCCTATTTTCTCTTCTATTTAGAAAGCGTATTCCATGGTTTCATGTCTTAATAGAAAGAGTATAAGAAATGCTGTAAATCACATTAATTTATTTATAGATCATCTTTTGTCAGAGTTTGTTTGAGCTATTTTGTTATTTTTATACAAAATAGCTCAAAATATTTAGTTTTAAAATTACCGTCATGGTAAATTTAGAAAAGTGTTTTGTAAAATTTTGATCTAAGTAGAGAATACTTATTATTATTAAGCATAAAAGAACATTTAAATCAGTTTTGTATCCTAGATAAAAATTTAAATAAAATGACTCTTTGAGTGATAAATTTTAATCAAATTAAAATAATATAGTTTAAATGAACACATTAAAAATTTACGTAATATTCTGATGAATATTCACTTTTGTAAATGATCCTCTGAATAGATTAAAATAAATGAAACTATATTTAAGTATTTTATGAGTAGGCTTATTTTAATTTTATATCGAATGACTTATTTAAAGAAATTGTTTAAAGCATTTAATGAAGAAACAAATGTATTATAATTTTTTTATAGAACTTAAAGCTGAATTACATTTTTAAAATCATAATTTAGGAAACCATTAAGTATTTTAAAGTTAATATATATAATATTAAAATGTCAGATAACTTCCAATTTGCTTTCTATTCTAAAACTATATTATCTTGTACTAAATTTAACCAAATGTATGAAATTCTAGCGATAGGAGGTTTAATTTAAAGACTGGTAACTACATAAATATTTAAATATTTTTGCCAAGTTGAAATTTCTGAAATAAGCACTTAAATTTCGAATAAAACTTTATGTATATTCATTTAAACTTTTTTTTCTCCAAAGACGGGTACTTGGATGACGAACCCTCTGCCACAACAAGGCCAGAAACTGCTACTCATTTGTCGTTACCCAGCGGAAACCTATGAACCAAGTCACGGACTCGAGTAGCGTTGCCTACGCCATACCACTACAAACTCGTTTATAGGGGCCACATTCATACATCATCACAGAAGAAAGGGCAGAGAAACACAGAGAGAACAGAGAACGAAAGTAACATTCATGCCCAAACTGGGATTCAAACCCGTTACCCACAGCTCAGGAGTCAAGAGCGCTATCCACTCAGGTATTGAAACTTTACTTGGGTAGTTAAATCAAAAAAAAATTATTTATTAAATAACTTTCAAAAAGAATTTTCAGTTCAGACACAATAATCATTTTTTACCAAAAAGTTGTACTCGAATCACAATATTAGTGATTTTTAAATTGATATATCTATAAAAAGTTGATCAAAAGAATTTGGATACACTTGAAACCAGTAGATAACAAAAAGCTCAGGAGCAGACTTTCCGGGATTCAAGACCATATAAGATCTTAACTACATGACAGAATCCAATATACAAGGAATTAGCCACATTCCATCCACAGTGATTTCTGAATTAACCTTTCAGCTTCATTTTTCAGATGCTTAAATGTGGTTAAATCAATGCATATACCATCCATATCCATAGTGGTACTGGGTACCAATCTCAAAATCTAGTAAGATAGTTGCCTTTGACGCGAAATCTAGATTGGGTTACCTTGATGAGTGTCCATGTTGGTAGATTAGGCTTGACTATTGAGATATGACCCTAAGGGAATAATATTATTTTTCCATCAATGTTGATGAACACCATCAATGTGTATGGACGGAATCAAAGTGTCAGAACAGTAACAGTTACTTGGTAGCATATCGACGTAACACGATGAAACAGGGTTGCGAGTAAATTGCTTAGTCACTTCCAGCCTAGTTTACGGTTATTCTGTTAATACGTGTGTATATCGAAATATTTACAATCATTAATAGTCTTCATATCATCAAGTCATCCATATATCATATACCAGTAAAAATATGCTTGATAATATGCTTCATGTTCTGTGCAATTTTTTACTGTCGAAATGTATAGTATTCTTTCAGGAATATATTATGCAGTATAACAATATGACGACCTATAAATATATAGCTCAAATAAATAATAATTGAGATATATTTGGAAGGCAGTTTCATATGTTTTAAAATGACAATTAATTAGTTAATCTGCACTTACTTATATGACATAATCTACTACGAAGGAAGATACGCATTTTAAGGCATTCCACGTCTATTCAAACTTTTGCACTGTCAACTCACCTTAATGAGACCACCACTTACTTTCAACATCGATATTAAATGTATTTAAGATAAGAAGGTAGGAGACTGCTTAGTTTAGTTGAACGTTCATAAAAGGTTTGTGAAGGCTACGGGAAACAAAGCAATTGCGCATGTAATGCAGAAAAAAAGGGATTTATCCTACTTCTAAAAGAGCATGATCATTGACTTTCAATCAAAGTGTAGAAGTTTTTTCAAATCAGCTAAGTGTATGAATTGTTGGTTGCAGTAGAAGCATGCATGGCAAAGTGAGACTGTCCAAAATCATCGATTTGGCATTACAAGAAACAGATTATACAAGTGAACTACCACTGCGGAGATGCATTCGGGCGTATTTACGTTATACCGTGACTGCCTAGATGAATCAAGGTGTAACTAATGGTGTTTCCCATACTGCAGTTCAGCAAACGTTATTGAGTCTGGGCCTCCGAAGCAGACGCCTGGTTTATGCACTTATGCTAACTGCTACTAGTAGACGACGAAGGCTGGAATTTGTACGTGAGTACCAAAATTGGATGTCAGCTGCGTGGCAACTGGTAGTGTTTTCTGGTGTATCATGTTTTATGCTACATCTGTCAGATGGGCTTGGACTTAAAAGATTTGAAATCTTGTAAGCAAATACCCTGTAATCATTGCCGGAACGGTCTTGACTGGAATATTATGTGATCTAGGTAATAATTTCCTGAAATTCTCTGGATTTATTTATCATTGTGAAAGACACGATGAATCAGTGCAAGTACGCATCTGTACATGCAGACCATGTCCACTCCTATATGCATCAATATACGACTTTACTTCAAGATGATGACATCTACCAGCAGGAAAATAATATGTCTAATACAGCTACCATTGAATGTGTGTGGTTCAAAGGGCACCAGAAAGAGTTAAAAATTCTCCCCTGGCTATTCAACTTACTATAAAATCAGGAATCTGAGGGATACTCTCGATCAAGTTATTCGTGACTTGGATTCTCACCCGTATAACCAGTGCAACTGGTCATGGTACTAGAGTCAGCAATGTTCAACATCTCACTGAGCATCTTTAGGAACCTAATTGACTATCTTCCCATACATCACGTAGCAGTCCACTTTGCAAAAGTTTGTTATTTTTGCTTTTGACAGGTCGTCATTAATGTGACCAGATTTGGTAAAGCTATCAGGAATAACTTTAAATCATGCTGATATTACCATATTTTTCATGCTGTATATCGATTTGTTGATTTTGGAATTTGCTTTTATGATTAAATTGTTTATTTAGGCAAATACACAAGCTTAGTTTTGTAGTTATGATATAGTTTTCATTGTGTGTGGATATTTCCTGTAACAAACTGTATTGGCACAAACGTTGAAGTGCATGTAGTTTATTTTGATTTCAGTATTAAAATATTATTAGTTAAAACAAATTAATTGTTGCTGAGTTTTTGAATGACAGAAAAAGGAAATTTTAAGGTAAAAATATATTTATTAATGAAAATAGTTGATTATAAATTTCAAGAAATTCCATTGAATTTTGACTTAAGAGTCACAAGCTTTCTGATTCAAAAATGAATATTTTTAGATCTATGTATGAAAAAATTTTTCCTAGGAAATTCACTATTATAAATACTTTAAATTAATCTTTCTAATTTTAAGATTTAATATTGAAAATTTATAATTATATCAAAATTAAAAAACTTAGATTTCATTCAAAAGTTTTTCGAGGAGATTTTATTATAAAAACTTTATAATACAAAAACTATTTATATGTAATGTAATTTATATAAGTTTCTTTGGAAAATAACCATACAAATTTTATGAATGGATATTTTCCATGAATAATATGGAATTACAAAGAACCAATTAAAATGAAATGCAAAATTTATGATAAACATAATATAAAATATTTGAAAAAAATGAGATTCATTATTACAAAAACCTATCTTTTAGAAAAATTATGGCAAAGAAATGAAAAAATAATTATCACTTAAAAATTTGTTTTACTCCTTCAAAAACATAAGATAATAAATTTAATCAAATAAGTAAATTTACTTAGGAGAAGGAAAGGGAAATATTCTTTATTTTAAAAAATTATCATTATATTTATTTGTTTAATTTCACAATTATTCCTATTTAAATTAAAATTTTATAGGATTTTTGTAAACTTGTATTAAGTAAAAAACTTCTGATTGTAGAAAGCTTTTGCTAAATTAAATTTAATTTAATAATTATGTATTTAATTAAAATCATTGAGCATTTTTGATTTTTAATAATTTAATCAATCGAACATAACATAAAATGTTGTTTAGGATTCAGAAATTGTATCATTTTTTGATAATTACAACTTAATATTTAAATAAATGCACGTATACATTTTTACTTTGCGCATCAAGAATAATTTCACTAAAATTTTTTTGCAATCTTGAAATTGTAAGCCTTGTCAGTGAAATAACACGCTCAGAACTGGTGTGAATCAATATGTTAAGATCACATATATATCAAGAAAAGATGTTTTCTTTTTTCTCAAAGAAGATGTTAATTTTTAATAATAATTTTACTAAGTAAAAAATTAAAAATAATTTAAAATGAATTTTAAAAGAATACCTTTATTCACAATATATTTAAAATTTTGCAATCTATTTTGTTAAAAGGAAGTTGATAAAATGAAAAGAAAAAATGAAACAATGCTTTTCTTTCTTTTCATTCTATTTAAAAACTAATATTTTCCATAAAATAATTATAAACTAATTATTATATATATATATATATATATATATATATATATATATATATATATATATATATATATATATATATATATATATATATATATATATATATATATATATATATATATATATATATATATATATATATATATATATATATATATATATATATATATATATATATATATATATATATATATATATATATATATATATATATATATATATATATTCTGTAGAATAATACATCATGATTTCAAATTAAGTAAAAGAAAAATTCAATAATAAATGGTTTAGCAGATAGTATATGTAAGAAATGAAAAATGTTTTCCTGTAACACTAAATCAGATTTTCCATTCCCTCAATTTGTAATCCGTGTGCAAAAACATAAAAAAACTATTAAATTACTTTTGCAATACACTGTATATGTTGTAAGAAATAATATTGTTAGTAAAACAATAAGTAAATTCGCCTTTTTTTTCAAAATGCTTCGACCTCTAATAGTGATTCAATAAGATACAATGGACATTTTTATCATATGCCAACAGTTTGAAACTATACTATAGATTGCCTAAATGTTAAGAATAATATAATTAATTTAATCATATACCACGTGTTATAAGAGATAAATGTTTTTAAAAATGTTAAAATTTTTATATAGCGTAGGTTAAATTTTTTTGATAATTTTAGCTGATAGTTTAATTATAAAATGCAGTACACACACACACACAGAGAGAAAGATAATCAGCAGATTATTTACTTTCACAAAAATACTTGAAAATTATTTCATGATGTTCCTATGACACAAAAATGAAAATCAAAAACTTTCGAAGCGCAATCAATTTAGAGGGGAGTTTATAAAGTAGAAAACTAGAACATACCACAGTTAGGTTATTTATCAGCAATTTTCACCGATTCTGAGATTCTCGAATCTTAAGATACCGGCCATGACATAATGCCTCTATAAACCAGTGGAGTTTGTGATATTTTCCAAAACTTTTATAAATTCAAAATGTAACAGACATAAAAATATTTTCCCGCTCATAGAGTATTGATGAATTCTTAATTATGTTTAATCATCCAAAACTCTCCAAATTTAAAAATTGTACCAATGAGATTATAAAACACCTATTCTTTTATTTTAAATGAATATGGCTAGATAATTTAATTTGCTAAGAAGCACGCATATAACAAAATTTATCATTCCTAGATGTCCATTGAACCAGTTAGCCATGCTTATTGGTAATTAAGCTAGCATGTTTATTAATAATTTTATAGAGTGAACAATTCTACTGTTTAGCAGGTATCGTTTCTTTTACGTATATCTTACAGAACTTATGACATAATAAATAAATTTCGCAAAGTTTTAATCATTGCTTTTTTGTAAGAAAATAATACTTACCAAAAAACAATCATTAAAACTTTATTATGGTTAAAATGTGAAATCTTATTAGTTTCTTAATTTGACTGATGTATTTTTATTTTTAACCATAAAGCGGTTGTTTCTTTTGTTCCAGTTGAGATCACGATTACGTCACTTTATTACTATTCTCATTGGTTTAAAATATCCATGGTATCAGATAACGTTGCATCTACTTCATATCGTATTCCTATTTGTCGACGATTTTGCTACTTGCCTTCAAATAACATTTTTCGAGGGGCAACAAACAACGCGAAGTTCATCATCGAATGTCTGTATGTCTTCGGCGATTAGAAAATATCCATTCAAGATTTTTAAGAGTAATAAAGTAGAATTTTTTAATTGTATTTTTTCCGTTTGTAAAAGTTTTCAAAATATCAAAATTACATGTTGTTATAAATAATTAGTTATAGAATTTTCAAATATTTAACGATATTGCTTTCAAAACTGAACAAGAAGAAAATTGAAAAGAAGAAAAAGTCAAATGAAAAAGACAATATAAAACATCCACTTTATGGTTAATTTAAATCTTCAAGGACAGTTTAAATATTAAATTTTTTAATTATTTGCTCAAGAAATAAATCAGCCCCTCATTATTTGGATATATATTAAAGAATAAGAAAAGAAATTTGATATTAAATGATTTACAATTTTACAGGAGAATTTAATTCACTAGACAGTTATTTTTCACATATTTAAGGTAAATTCATGCAGAGATTACATCCTTTAACAACATAATGGAAAACATTCATAAAGCTGGGACATAATTTCATTTGTCTTGGAATTAATTATTATATTTCTGGCAGAATTCTTATCTAGCTTTACATTTCTATTAATATAGTAGGTAAATGAATGGCATTGGGAAATTAGTTCCAAGAACTGATTTACTTGGAACAACATTAGTAAGAAGCTTGTTTTCCGGTACTGGCTAGTGTTTAAAAGTTAGCTCAAACCCAGAAAACATGTTTCTAATCAAGTGACTTAAGAAGTTAATGATTACTGAAGTCATTACAATAGATATTTAAGTAATTTTTCTTGTTTATGCCCTTTTATCAAAGTTAGGTATAATAAAGCCATATTATCAGTTTAGTTCATACTTTGAAATACATTCAAAAGCTACTCTGGCCAAAGAATTTTTCTTCCGTTCTCAGATAACTTGTATTCATTTAAAAGTTTTATAATTTTAAGAGAATTTTGAATAAAATAATTAATTTTAAATTCAGATTTTTGATTTTAGTTCTTGATTTACTTTATCCAGCAACTTCATTCAATAAAATATATCTGAAATTAAATAATTCATCTGTGGTTATTAGCGTAAATTTATAAAATAGTTAAATTTATAAAATTAGCATAAATTTATAAAATATTGAAAAGATTCTGAACATTTTTATTACGAAATTAGATGTAAAAAAGTATAAAATCTATGAAATTATTTTGTTGTATTTTGAGATTAATATGTATTAATATTTAAGATCCCATCGTTAGAGTCGTATCACTGTTCAATTATCTAAAATCCAACCAAAAAGACCGAAAAATTAGAATTAAAAATGGGAGAAGAGTGATTAGGTCATTTTAGGTGGCTAGAAATTACTGGAACCAAACTAAATATTGTAAAGAAGACTGTTGCAAGCATTATGTATTAATATTTAAGATCCCATGGTTGGAGTCATAACACTCCTCAATTATTTAAAATACAATCAAAAAGACACAAAATTGATTTTTATAGGGGGGCTGATTAGGACATTTTAGGTGTCAAGAAATATCAGGCACCAAATTGTTATTAAGGTTATTTTGGTGATAAGAAAATATATAGCATTTTTCTATTAATGTTTAAAATTTGCATAACGAATTACATAAAAATGCAATATAAATATTATTAATTCACTAATTATAATGATATAGAAGTGATATAATAAAATATAGTTCATTTATAATCTTCATTTACAGACTTTGGAATGTCTGTTTGGAAGTCAGTGAGGTAAATTTATGTAAAGAAGTGCTGTTGACTATGATATATTTAATAAAAAATTAAATGGTACGAAAACAATTAAAATATAAATAATTTTATTGATTATGTACACATAGTTTTAATAAATATTTCTCTTCCAATTTTATATTAGCATATTAATATGTAAGCCGTAAATAATAAACCTGAAAATGTATATTTCTCTAGCAATAACAAATATTAATGTATTTTGACTGAGAAAATATAAAATATGAAAACTACATTTAATTATATTACTTTGAAAACATTTTCATTCATTACCTTCTACTCCATGAATTTTTTTATTCACTTTAAGTGAAACATATTCATAAAGAAACAAAATCGTATGCGACAAATAAAATTTTTTATTAAAATAGAAAGTTATTTTTATAAAAGTCTTTTATTACAAATTCCAGATTATAAAATTTTCCCTTTTTATTAATACCTATATTTCAAAGAAATTTTGGTGTTTAGCAGTCTTTGAAGATGAAAACAAAAAAGTAAAATATCAAATCTAACTAAGTAATTGAACTCATATTTTATAAAACAAATTTAAAGCAATTAACATACATTTAAATATCTAGTAATAATTATAACTCACTTATTGGAAAAATATTTGTTATAATTGAGAAGAACAATTTCTAGAACTTCATGACTTTGTACAGGACTTCCAACTGGCCACTCAAACCACTGCAAAACATAATAGGTTATTCAATCTACCAGTTTATGGCATCAAAAATTACTTATGATATTTACGCAATATAGTATTTTAAATGATTTTATATAAATTGTTAGAGTTTAAAATGTGATCAACAAAATTGAAAATTTGACTCACGTTATAAATATTTTTCGATTAATAGTAAATAATCCCCAAATGTTTTAAATATGTTGTTAATTAAATGTTAAAGCCCTAATTAATTTGGATACTTATGATAAATGTAGTACATTATATATAGATTTTAAGTAATCCCAATTTATATTTTAAAAGTGTCAATTCAATATCTTTTATTTTATTGGTGTATTACGATCACTTCTAAAAATAGAGCATAGGAACAGAAATTTTAAGCCCAGTTATGCATTCCATCACCACCATGATAATCATGTTTATGAAACACAGGGGGTAGCAATTTAATTTTCTTAATTTTCGAAAGCTTTTTTTGTTTAATGCTTGAAAGTGACTCTTTAGTTCCATGAAAGGTTGAAATGAACATAGAAAGGCAAATTTTAATTCAAGGAGAGATTTGGCTGGTTTCTAAATTTGTGATCTTCACAAGAGAGCTAAAAATTTCACAAAAACGTATTAAATATATTTCGGTTTAAAATAGGTTATTTTTTTTATTTGGAATGCGAGTTTGAATATAATTTCAAATAATATTACTTTAACTTTTAAATCTTATTTTATTACAAAATTAGAAAACTACTAGGATTCAATATAAAAGCTTCATTTACGAAATTTGCTTTGAGTTTATTATTTCTTTTCGTGAGAAATAAAATTCATAATTTGTAGAATAACATTTACTTAGAAATCTTAATATTTATTCAAAGCATTTTATCAATAGATCATTTTTATTTACAAACATAAAAAACGTTTTATAAAAGGTTTACTTATAACCATTCAAATATTAATGTAATTTCTTTATCTCATAACATAGCTTGTAAGAAGTATCAAAAACATAATGTTATGGTTTTGGTCATAAAAATACGTTCATTGTTAAGAGTTTCGGATCAGATTTACTGTACGATCACTCTTGGCACGTCATTTTGGTGCCAAATTTGGTGAATATTTTTACTGGAAACCATGCAAACTAGTAATTTGGCAGCCCCATTTGTCATTAATTTCTCATTAATATTTATCAAATTTAAATTCATTAATATAAAATTTAATCAAAAAATTTTAATGATAATTTAACACATCAAATTTATTATTTCACCATTGTTGTTTAAAATCGACAAATCTACGTTTTTTGTTAATTTATTAAAATTAGTTGAGCATATTGTTAGATGCCAACAATGTATGAAATATTTGTCACTATTTCATCCATTTTCATCCCTTCGTTTTCCCGATCAGAAATTCCTTGGCGACTTTTTGAAAATTTCGCCAAGCGTGACCGAACAGTAAAATGTTACCAGAGTTTCACTATGCTAATACATTTTAATCTTTGAAGAACTATAAATAAAATTACCTCATCAAATATAACATTGCCATTGGTGTTCTCGATAACTTTTGTACAATGATGAACACCTAAAATATAAAAATGAATACATAAGAAAATATAATAATAAAAAACAATGAAAAAAACAAGGAATATTAAATGGAAATCTTACTGTTGTGAGAAAGTATTCAAGAAATATTGTTTTAAGTTTATTTGCAATTTTTCTTTTTTTAAAATGAAATAAAAGAGAAAATAGATGAAATGCTAAGCAAATTATGTGATTAGAATTAAAGAGCCATTTTTCCACACACACTCTCTCTCTCTCTCTTGTAATAATTTCATTATTATCGTTTTCATTGCGTGATGTTGGTAATTTCATTCTTGAAAAAGGTATTAATTTTGGAAAGAATTATTTCATTATTAATTTTTATAAATTATTAAATAATTCAATATAAGGGAATGAGTTTAAATTTTTAGCTCATCATTTGTTAGTGTAATGTAAAAAATATTTATATTTCAATTAGTGACCTTATGTGTAATGGCTATCATGGTAAAATTAAAATTTAATAAGTTTATTTCAGTTTTGTTTTCAATTTTAATTTTTTTAATATTTTATTTCTTTTATTTATATTTTAAAACCAAATAAATCTAGGTTTCTAACTTAAAGCTAACAAATGAAATTTCTCTGAGTTGAAAATGCTATTTTTTGTTAAAAATATTTATTTAAAAATTTTTCTGGTAAATTTAAATAACATTTATTGCATTTTAAAAAATGCTTTTAATGTTTTATTTTAAGTATATAAAATACATGAATTAATGCGCATGCTTAATGGGTTTAGTGGTGTAATATACATTAAAAACATATTTATTTTAGAAAACAATTCCTGTTAACCATACTATTTGATATAAAATTTTCTTTTGAAATTTCAACATCAAATGTTTACAATCTTATATTCGAAGCATATTTGTGTTAAGGAGAGAGATTTTAATTTAATTTAGTTTTTATATTTCAGTGGTGTATACGTTAAATATTTTTCTTTAAACATTTAATTTTATAAAAATAATTTTATTTCAATAGGTTTTATATTATTTATTACTCCCTTTCATTAGTTATAAAATAAATTAGTTTTAATAATAAAATAAATCAATTTTAATTCAATGAAAAATATTAAAGTTTATTACATGTAAATATATCTTAAAATATTTTTTAGGTTTAAGTCATTTTTAATAATACTTTTATATTTTAAAAATATTTTAGTACATTTTATATATTTTTGATTATAATGCTAAAATCTATACATACGCATAATAAATAATCCACACAAGAATTATGGAATCATAAAACAGAATATGTATTCATACTGATAAAGAATAATTTTCGAATAATGCTTCAGAAAAAAGAGGTATTTAGATATTTATAAAGATGTTACAGAATTTTTAAAATATTCATATATTGTTCTTATCTTATTTAAAACCGTATTATTTTTTGGAAACACTTTCAATCAAAAAATTACTTTCTTTCAAATTTTAAATGCAATTTTATCACATATAAAATAAGATTTTTCAACAGAAATATCAACCATGATTTATTTCATTTATTTTAAATAAAAATATAAACAAATTTATATTTTTATATAATTTTGTATAAAATTTATGTAAATTGTTTCTAATCATGAATATCATATACTTATTAAATTATAACCTTTTAAAATTTAAAATGGATTTACAAATCATACATATCTATGAATATTGAAAGATTTTCCATGAGTAAAATCACAGATTTAATACAATTAAATGTACTTAATTGATTTTTTCATTAACTTTATTTCAATTTTTATACATAACTAAAAATTGCTTAACAACTTCTTGAATTCATAAACACTGTTTAATAACTTTGTTTCATTTTATTTCGCTTTGCTTAAACATGTAAAAAAATTATCAAGTATATCTTCATTTTATTGGTTAATTAAATCTCTTTTCTAAACAAATCTCTTGTCAACAATTAAATTGTCTTCCATATACTAAAAACATTCTCATAATTATTTATTTCTTAAAACTAAAGAACTTATCTTATCGGATAAAATAGTACTTACTTAAATTCAACCTCGCAGACTTCCGGCAATAAAAACAGCATAAAAAAAAGAAATTTTTACTATGTCTGAGATTGCAAATGCTTCTCAAGATCCAATTTATTGTAATGTAGCAAATCATTTAGGTCAGAATAAATGTAAGTTTTGTAAAGTAAGGCTTATCTTTAGAATAGTCTGAAGGTTAAAACAAATGACTTAATATATTTCAGGAGTACTTGAAGTCAACAAATAAAGGATTCCTTCAAAGCTATTCCATTAATATTAAATTATTTTGATAATAAAGTATATAGAAGATGTTTTTTAAAAAATAGTTTAAATATTAATTAAAAACAGATACTTAAATTTGCTAAAAAATGATGTAAATATTAAATGTTGTAAATAATGTATGATGATGCATATATTTATAGTATAGATTAATAAAAGCTAGATTTTAAATAAAATTTATTACTTTTCGAAATGTTTTTGAAAAAACACCAGTATGCTTACTAAATGAAGAAAGGTTATTAATAATGAAATATGAGAATTATAGTAGATATTAAATTCTCATTTATCGAGCAAATATGCATTTAATATATTATAATATATGTAAATAACTATGGCAGTGTTTTATGGGAATAATTTTATTCACAGAAACTTGCATAGAATTTTCTCTTTCATTGCAACCATTAGATAAATATAAATGAGTAACTCTCCTTCCATGTTACATTTTTAAAAATTAAAAATGCAGTAAATGCATAATTATGTGTTTGTACATTAATTTAGCAAATTAAAGAAATACTAAAGCATTTATTAACCAATTTTCTAACCAAATGTATTACTAAATTGAAATAATTAGTGATTTTTTTTTTATTCAACAACGCTTCTCGAAAACATTCAAATTTGGTATTATTGAAATTATCTTTAAGAATTTCAATTTCAAAATTTTTTGAATTGATGCGTAAACGAGTTAAGAGATTTGCTCTCTATGTGCACCTCGTTCTCACCAATCACTAAAATCTAATGTTCTTTAAAGGTAATCCACATCGCAATAAGCTGACAGCATTTTAACCAAGAATAATCAAAACTCACACACCAAAATAGTATTGCAAATGAGATAAATGGTTTTTAATGAATACCAAATTTTTTGAATATCTGAAATAGCATTTGTCTCAATTATACTAATAAATAGCTGACATTGTTTTATTTCAGTTTATATTTCCTGTTCATAGTTAACTTTCATTCTTAGGTTCATTGAGACACTTTTAAAAAATAGCAAAAAATTGTCTAATCTTCGGTTTTTCTTGTTGTTTCAATGAACAATTTTAACTTTTACTGTTATTTTTAAATGTAATATAAATTAAGAATGCCCTTAATATATTCTATTTATATGGCGTGTATTTCTTAAGCGAATACAATTAAATAAATATTAATTCTTAACAATTTTAGCAATCCTAATACATTGCTGGCCACCGTAAATGCAACACCCTGAAGCAAACTTGAAAATAACATAAAATTTACTACGTACATTAACAGAGGTGAAATATGTAAATGATTAGATTTCCAGGTCAGACGCTTATCAGGCGTTGCTGTGGCGCCACTTCCAAGCACTATTTATTGCTTGGAGATTTACTGGCGACAATTTCAAATTCGGCAATTGTGTTTTTTTTGTGATTTTTCAAAAAAATTAAAAATAAATAAATGATCAATTATGCTTGGTAAAAATTGTAATAATTTTTTGATCAAGTATCTGAGTTTGACAGAAAAGGATAGTGACCATCCGAGATAGTGGAATATCTTTCAGGGAAAGCACAGCACATTCAGTCTGTAACGCATCATCCAGTGTTTAAAGCACAGTGGTCTATCCGCAAGACCTCCATTCCTTCTTCTACCCTTGACTCAAAATCACAGATTTCTCCGCCGCCAATGGCGTGATGAAAAAGGATGTCGACGGCGGAATGGAATAAAATTGTCTTTACTGAGGAGTTACGCTTCCATCTTAACAAGATGGTCGCAGTCAAGTCTGAAGACACCGTGAGGAGTGAATGTTGAACAGCTGCGTTATGCATAGCCACATTGGCTTCATTGGGTATAGTATGAGGTGGTATTAGATATCACTCTAACACTCCTCTAGTACGCATTGCCGGTACTTTAAGCAACCAGCACTGCATCTCCAAGGTGTTCTTGCCAGTTGTAATTCCTTACCTTCAGGGTTTCTCCACAGCCAGATTTCATCAACATAATGCACGACCACACATGACACGCACTGTCCAAAGGTTCTTCGTCAGACGCCAGATTGAATTGCCTTCCTGGCCAGCTGGCTTTCCGGATCTTTTGCCGACAGAAAACATGTGGTCCATGGTTGCTCAATGATTGAACCAGATTGCATCCCTAACTGCCAATCCAGATCAGCTTTGGTAACGTGTGAAAGATGCTTGATCTCTTGTACACTAAGAACACATCAAAGTTTGAATCAATGGTGCGGCAGTGGTGATCTCCATCAATGGCGGCAACTCTGGCTACTAATATTGACAGGAACCACATTTCACAGAAGTTAATCATTTGATACTTGATCTTAACATGTTATCTAAAAAATAAATTTTGTTCTGATATCTCGTGTAGTTCATGGTGTTGCAATTTGGGTGACAGCAATGTATTTTTGTATTTTTGTTTATCTATAAACTAAACCATTAAGGCAAAATATAATTTATTCATGTATCGGTTAAAGCTGCGAATAATTTGAAATTTTGATTTAAAGTAACCATTCCTCATAATATTAATTTATAATATATATATATATATATATATATATATATATATATATGCCAACCAATGGCTGACTGGTTATACTTCCTGACTCCTGAGGTGTGAGTCCCAGCTTTGAATCCCGGTTCGGGTATGGATGTTACTTTATTTTTCTTTTCAATTTCTGTTTCTTTCTTTCTTCTGTGATGGTATGCGAATGTGGATCACCCTATAAACGGGTTTGTGGTGGTATGGCAACGGGCCACGCTACTCGCCTCTGTGACTTGGTTCACAGGTGCCCGTTCGATAACGACAAATGAGTAGCAGTTTCTGGTCTGATTGTTGCATAAGGTTCGTCAAACAAGTGCCCGCCGTTGGAAATTTTTATATATAAACTTATGGAAATATATATATATATATATACACAAAACGTAATCATTTATTTCTTCTCGAACAATCTCCAAAACAAAATAATCATACTTCATGCATTATCCTTTTACCATTATGCAATGTCAAATATGCTAGTTCTTTTCATTAATCAACAATTTTCTTAGCGAACTTTTGACTGATAGGAAGTAGTTGAATGAGAAAGAATAGGCAAAAGGAAAGGGAATTTTTATTCTTCTTCTACAACAGTTATAGCAAGTTTGAATTTTATTGCTGAAACATTCAAACATGTTATAATTTCCCAATGAAATCAAAAGGATTAAATCGGATTGGTATGAAAATTATATTTAGTTATGAAACTAATGGGAAATCAGTGTTTATATTTATTTTGTAACGATTACTTTATCCAAAATAAATATAAAGTGTTTGTCTATTTTTTCTTCAAACAATTAATCAAATCTTTATTTTATAAATTCCATATAAGAATTAAATAATAACAAATATATTATTTTCCTTAAAACTTTATTCTCTAAGCTTTGCGAAAGATTTTTTTTCTGTGGATCTTATGAATGAGAGAAAAAAGAATGTAAAGGTAAAAACGGATAAAAAAAAAAAAATTCTGTGTGTACTTCTTCATTTCTTCATTCCTGAAATGTTCTGAACCGCGGCAGGTGAACGAAGCAATTTCGAAAAGAAACTGACAAGGCGAAAACGAAGAGAACGGAAAAAATGTCTTTCTCCTATAAAAGCAGAGCTATGTTTACTCAACATTGCGCCGGAAATGAACTCCGGAAGTCACGTTAACAAAGAGTAGCATAGAGTTCTTTAATCAGTCACTTAAACATTTCTTTTCCTCTTCGTATCAATTTACTTTTTCAGTAATGTACTTTTTAGCTCAGAAATATAGTGCATTAAAGATTCTCTGAGAATGAGGAAAAAGTGATCAATTTAGAATTAATAAATTGTTTATTATTTTGTAAATTTAATCTTATGATAGATTTGTCCCCACTATTCTATTTGTTGTCATATTTTTCTTTATGTGTAATATTGGTGAATTTACGAATGTTTTCATTTTAAAATTGACAATCTATGATTATTTCCTATGAACAACAATCAAATTATGTTACGGCATGAGAATATTTTTAATTTTTGTCATGTTTATTTTTTTATTCCCATTAGTTTCTGATATTTGAGAAAATGAAAAAAGCAATTTATTAATGTATAGTAAAATCTAGTTAAATAATTTAATTTGTGAATAATATTTTTTGAAATATTTATTATTTAATTCATTTTAAAGAGGAATAGAAAAAATCAACTATGCATTTCTATAAATGAAATACAAAAAGTAAAAGCCTTTTGTGAATACAAAACATTTAAATTGCTATAATGGAAAATTAAAGTACTTAAAGTTCCAAAAAATCGAGAGAGTATATTAAACTTGATAAA
Source organism: Latrodectus elegans (assembly GCA_030067965.1). Taxonomy (NCBI): domain Eukaryota; kingdom Metazoa; phylum Arthropoda; class Arachnida; order Araneae; family Theridiidae; genus Latrodectus; species Latrodectus elegans. The sequence continues at coordinate 47,354,058 of CM057812.1, forward strand.
ATGTAATGAAAAAATTAATAATATATTTAGTTACAAATACTGTGTTATTGAATTTTAGAAAACAAATTATTCGTAAATAATTATAAATTAGTATTTAAAATAATATCGTCATCCAGAATTCAGAATTAAGCATAAAAATATAAGCCTACATCTTATATACTGCTTGCAGTTTTCAGAATGAATGCTTACTTTCAATGATTCCCACTATAAAAATCTACCATGTAATGTTTGATCGAAATGAGTGCCAAACTTAATTATAATAATTAATTTAACGATTTTTAAAGAGTACCTTTTAAAATTTTCTTCTTCATATCACATTACTTTAAGTAAATATTTCCTTAACTTTTTATTGTCCTCATGAGTAATTTTTTAAATTTCTGAATCATGAAACATTTATTAAATAAATAATATCATTGATATTTCTCATCAAATTGTGTGAACTAAACGAGTGTAAATTACATTTCTATGAAAACGGAGCAAAGTGTCGTTTAAAATCCAGGCACAAGTATTCGTTAATGCATGTCCTATGTATTCGTTAAAGCAACCCTTTTGTTTCGAAATTAATAAGAGACATAGTCACGAAAGGGGAATTTTATCCCATTAATTCAGTGCACGGAAAAAAATAATCGACCCTAAATTCTTTTCGTAAAGCAAGCTTCTGAACAATTTTTATTTCCTGGATACTTGAATTTCCAGTAAGTGTACTGTAACTTTTTTTAGTGCATTTTTATAAAAAATTATCGATCAGAAAATTGAAAAAAATTCAGTTTGTGAATGAATAATGGATATTTAATTTAATGCATTTTATTTTGTATTATATTTTTCAACAATGCTTCCCTTAAAATATTTTTTAATTAATAGGTAATGATATATATTTTTCATTTAACGATGGAATATAATTTCACATATTACAGAAAAAGTCATTTGATATTTTATTTAAAAAATTGAATTTTTCGGTACAATTTTCTAAATTTTTTTATTATTCATTATCACAATATATACCTTAGAGTTTAATGCATAATAAGGAACTCATGGAATAAATTTAATTGGTAAAACTGAAAAATAAAATAGTGTTGATAAGAAATTTTATAAACACATTTTTTTTACTTATTTTTATTTTTCTTAGAAATGTTTTGAGTCTACAGATTTTTTAATGTTTGAATTTATGTGAAAACATTATGTTCCCCTTTAAGCTTTCAAGAAATAAATTGCCTTGCATTACATTTTGAAATTCAATTGAGATTGATAAATATTTACTTTTTTATGATGAAACATAATATTCTTGTATAAGCTAAGCAATAAATGAAACACATGATCTTAGAAAATGTTTTTGCATAAAGTTCAACAGTCATGAATGCATTAATCATCATCTGAAAATTATAATTGCATTAAAATATAAAGTATATGTAAATAACCATTTAATTTTAAAAATATAATGTATAAAAAAACAGTAAATTTTACAAAGTACATGGTACATTTAAAGATAAAAGCGTTATTTGCTGCAAGAACACTTAAAGTACTCTTCTGATTTCAAATTAGTAGCAATTAAAATTTGGCTAAAAATATAATAATTTCACTTTTTTCTAAATATCTGTATGTGTGAAAATTTATGAAATGTTATGACATAAATTTCATAATTTTTAGTTTTATTTATCTAAATTATTAAGATTTAATGATCATTTCTTAGTTATTTACGTTTATATTTAAAAGTTAAATTTTCAAATTTCAGCTAATAAACTATAAATACGCATTAATTAGAAAGTTTATATAAATTATAAATTTGCTTAAAGTTGTTAATTTTTATGAAAATTATGATAAATTTTAATTATTATCTCTGATATAAATCTAGGGAAATATTTTTTTATCGAGTTCACTATTTGATTATTTATTCTTTTACTACAAAAACAATATATATATATATATATATATATATGTCATAAAAATTACATTTGTGATAATTAATTTAAAAACCAAAAAAAGAAAACCATTGAATGTGCAACTTTTGTAATACTTTTAATAGTTATGAGCACATATGTTGTAAATTTCCTTTATATATATATATATATATATATATATATATATATATATATAAAGAAATTTACAACATATATGGTAATATATATATATATATATATATATATATATATATATATATATATATATATATATATATGTATATATATATATATATATATATATATATATATATATATATATATATATATATATATATATATATATATTACCTGAAGTAAGAAATATATGCAAAAAATCAAAGTTAAAAGATTTAAGAAAAGAAGACATTGCAATCATCCTTACACAAAAGGCTATTTTATTCAGACTGCGCATGTTAATCTAAATTATATCAAACTAAAAGTGAAGGATGCAGGATTCCAGTGAAGCAGAATTGGATGTGAGAACACTTACTGAGAAATAAAGAAATATACTGAAACTTTTATGTATAAATAAATCTCCATGTACGTATTCCACGTCTGAGGTAGAAGTAAAGATAAATGTCCAATATAATGCAATAAAAAGGGTTGATTCAAAAAAATGACTTTCAATGAAAATATAAAAAGGAATTTATATGAGATATTCTGAATGAAAAATTCTTTAAACTTAAAAAATAACTGAATGGCAAAATCATGAAGGTCTTTTAGAGTATCGAAACAGCAAAACCTTAAATATTGTTGTTTTTCTTATATTTTTTAAATTTTTGGATAGTTCTTCCATTCCCAATAGAAAAATGTGAACACACATTATTTCACAAATAAAATTTATTAAATAACAAAATCTTTGAGAATTTTGATATTTATGAGGAACAAATAATACATTTTAAAACCAGATTATTAGTGTGATATATATAATATTAATATTTATACGAATATTAGCAAGACACATTGTTAAAAATTTAAATTATTTTATTTGATTCTATTACCAGAATATTTTGAATGTAGTTTTACAGGTTTGCAATTACTGTTCTTTAAAATTTTTTCGAAAGTTCTAATTTAATTAGATATTAGGAGAAAATTATTGATAAAATAAAAAATTTGTTTTTCATAATTGGTCCTTTATATTTTGTAATAAAATTTACTTAGATATTTTGCTAAACTACACTTTACCTAGATATTTTTCTGATATACCTAGATATTTTACTGACTTACCTACATATTTTACTGACTTACCTAGATATTTTACTGATTTACCTAGATATTTTTCTAAACTATACTTCAAGCTATCTAAGCAAAAAAAATTATATCACTACAGGGATTTTTCAGTGATTTTAATTAGAATAAATATGCTGTTATATGATGTCCGACTACTGGGATTTACAGCCGCCAAGCCTGTCTAGTAATCAGAGTGCCTCACTGTCAATAGGAAGGTCCTGGGTTCAAATCCCAGCTTGGACATGGATGTACTTTCGCTCTGTGTCTATCCTGTCGTTGTCCTTTCTTTATAAGAATGGGTCGTGAATGGTTGTCTACCCTATAAACGGGTAGCTATGGCATGTGTGTACTGAGAAAGTCGTTTGTCACCCCAAACTACGGTTCAGTTGGAAAAGAAGAGTAGCGTACCTCATACTGCCAGATTAACTGGCACAAGACAACAAAAACAACAACTAGGATTTACAAATTTCACCAATACAAGGGGCAGAAGTCATAACACCTTATATTGTGGAATGTTAAGTAGGTGTGCAATTGTAGACCCGAAAGGGGGTCTCGTCATAATTTATAAACAGATAGCAAGCAGAAAATTCCCTGGCATGGTCTGCAAATCTCAGAGGTATCATTTCACATGGAGGACATAGACACTATGTCGTATTTATCATACCAAAACACGCCAATAGCAAACATGATAAGTCTTCAATTGGGTTGAGATTTGAACTCACTATTTTCCTATAACGAGAACGATTGCCCTAAATTAGACCCACCGCTGCTTGCTTTGCATAAATGAATAAATTTGATAATATAATTTCAGGGACACGTTTAATATAATAAAGTGAGAAGAGAGAAAATGTGTTTTTCGAACAGTGTCGGGAAAAATGACATGTCCAATGTTAAATGTCAATTTTTGTTAAAAATTTGACATGTTAATGAAATTATAATGTACAGTAGTCTATTTTAATATTATATATATACATATACATATATATATATATATATATATATATATATATATGTATATATATATATATATGTATATATATATAACTTAATAAAATAATTAATATTACTAATTAATTTACACAGCAAAACAGACAAGAATTAAAACAATAAAAATAAATATGTTTTAAACTTAATTTAGGCTGCTTGCAAATGTGTTCTGGAATGAAAATTACGTTTAAAAGGAAACAATTGTATTTTGTTGCAATAGACTAAAATATTTAAGATATAAATGTTCAATTTAAAATGGATTATGTTTGAATCTTATTTATATGTTTTCCTGATAAAAACAATGCATAGGAACACACATACCCTACTACATTACAACACATATCAGTTGCTTATGTTTTGAAAAGAAATTGTATAGAAAAACTGATTTGTTTTTTAGATAAGCATTGATTAAGTTGTTCTTCAATTATTTCTTAAAGTTTAAGTATGCTATAAATATCAATTAATAACACTGGAAACAAAAATTAACCTGAAATTAACGGACTACTCTCTAAAATTAGCTACATTTAGTATTTTTTTGTAGAATGCAAAAACTAAACTAATTAACTACGCTTATGTTTAATATTAGCATTAAATTATAATTAAAAAATATAACAGAAATAATTTAGATTTCCTGGAAAGATTTAATTAATTTTTAGAAAAATATTACATGTTTTCTTCTGTTTAACAGATAAGTATTTCTAAAGAAATCCGTAAGTTTTATTCCTTCATAAAAATAATTTTATCATGCTTTTCAATTTTTCTATTTACTTTTGCTTATAAACGGCTAGTTCTTACTTTTAATCATTGGAATGCAAAGTAAGCCAAAAATAATGAATATACTTTGATAAATTAGTGTTTCAAACAATTTTCCAAAGAAAAGAAAGCATTAGTTTATTTTTCTTTTTTCTTACCATGTTAAATATATCTTTTTGTAAAGATAATTCTTAAATACATTCTAAAGTAATACAAGAGAATCTCTTGATTTTTTTGCTTGAGAACACAATTTATGATCTGGGAAGAGCTGGAACAAAATCTCATCTCCTAACGGACAGAAATATTTACTTAAATCGTGCAAGCAATCTGTGGTAAGAGTTCTCAGGCCAGCTGCTTGCGCTTGATTTTCTGAGCTCCTGTTGCACCCATTTCACGGTGCCTTTCTCTTGTAATTGAATCTTGAATTTCCCAATGGTTACAGAGTTTAGAAGGAGATCTTGAACAAACTGCTTCGAAATTCCACTTAATGCTTTTCAGGGAAATTCCGAAGCTGAGTATGATTTATTCATTCAATAAAATCCTTCGTAGAGTAATTCAAAATATTTTATTATGTACAAATTTGTAAAGTATTTTCCATGAAAGTTCATTTCAAAATATTAATATCACATTGATTTAGTTTCTGCAAAATTTTGATTTCTGAATTTATTAAATTACCCATAGAGAGAGGATTTTTAATTTGTCATATTAGAAATTATATTTTTAAGGTATAAATGACATCAAAAAAATATAACTTGTTTGATTTTGCTTAAAGGTTGTCATTAAAATTAATATATTTTTGATTAATATAAGTGTCAGTTTTGATAATAATTGCTCTATTCCTTCTAAAAATGCCTTATTCTAAAAGTTATTTAAATATAAATGCGTTATTATTAAACGAAAGTTGTTTATAGTGTAATTTTGAAATAAATTCCCATATCTAACTAATTTCTGTGACAATGCCTTTAAAAGTAAAGAATAATTTTTCATTAAAACGAAATACATATGGAGAGTATATATGTCAAATATGTACATTTTTAATCTTAAACCTTTCCAGGATTCATTTTTCTATGCTAGTAACCACCAACTTGTTTATGTATGGGAAAGATATCAAATACTTAATTAAAGTGAATTACTAAGCAAAATAATGCCAACCACCTTGTCTAGTAGTCAGAGTGCCTGACTGCGGATAGGGATGTCCTGGGTTTGAATCCCGGTTCGGGCATGGATGAACCTTCTCTCTCTATCTATCTTGTCTTTGTTTTTTCTGTGTATGAATGAGGTGTGAATGGTTGCCTACCCTATAAACGGGTCCCTATGGCATGTGTGTATTGAAGTAGTCGGACTCCACACCAAATAAGTTTCAGTATAAAAAAGTGGAGCAGCGCACCCAAAATCATCAGTCTAGCTGACACAAGACAAAAAAAGTAATAATAATTAAGGCCAAAAATTCACATATTTTGTTTTGAAAATACAATACAATGTTGTAAAACATAAGTTACCAATCCAAATTTCTCAAATGATTTAAAAAAATACTATTTACTTAAAATGAAATTTTTTTATTAAATGTATTTTTTTATTCATATATTATAAATCACTGTAACATGAGAACTGTGATGCATATATTTTATTACTAAAATTATAACTTAATATAATGCCAATAAAATATAAATTCAAACTATGCTATAGATGTTATACTAATTTTTATATAAAAAAACATTTTTAAGAATGAGATGAACATTTATAGCTGGATCTTAAAGATGAGCATAAAATTATCCTGAATTGTAATATGATTGTAATGATCCTATGGCTAACAAGATATTAAATGTAAATACTGATTTTTATAATTTTAGTGAGATATTTTTATGAAAACATTTGATTTTACCGATAAAGATAACATTTGATGAACTCTTGCATGACCACGTTTAACATTATTATATTCTCTGCATTGAATTTACCTGCAATATAAAATAAAAACTCCTACTTCATTTATTGTTGATGGTTACTGTATACAAGCAGTATATACTGAGTTATACAAAATTATACGTGTCCCCATTAATTTGACACCATAATTTACTTACAAATTCGACATTTTCATGTGATTAATATCCTTTTGAGAAAAATAAGTATCAAAAGCAAATAATGGAGCCATAATAAACATTGAAATATTCTACCTAATTGCATGAGATACGGGTAAATATTCGTAAAAAATACTGCTTAATGTGTAACTCATATTTATAATTTTCTGTTATCCTTTTCAAAATATTTAATAAAAAAACACTACAGTTAATCTGAAGTAAATATATTTGAGATCAAGAGAAATGTGTTAATTTTTCTGGAAAATATAAACTGTGGGAATACCTCCAAGAAATAAACTAACACGTTATTATGAAGACATATTTGAAATTGAAATGTGTCGGAAATAATCTTCATAAAGAATTTCGTCCTTAAAATCGTCAGTATGCTGTCAGTTACATTTATGAATCGTTTATCTTATGGTTTCGAGGTAATTTCATTCCAGATTGAGTAATGTATATGGTAATGTGCATTTCTAAATTACTTAGATGCATTAGTTTAACTTCAAAATATTAATCCAAAATGCTTATGCTTAAAATTGATAATTTAACATCTCAACGGAGCAACTGAGCGTTAAATGTAATTATTCCTAGGAAATTTTAAATAACAATGTAATTGATTAGAACTAGAATTTTGATTATAGTTAATGAGGGTTCAGAACCCTGAAAAATAACTGAAAGTGAATGTATCTTCCCAAAATTGCAAAGATGCACCAAAATATCTTAAATACGGGAATTAATAATGATTTTCCTAATAAGCAAGTGAAATTAAATTTTGTGAGCAACTTGTAATCGGCTCTTCTACGCTGCTATAAAAAAGTAGAAGAATACTAGGTTTTTTTTTTAATAAGAAAAAAACTTCGAATGTTTTCAAAATAATTTCAGTAGAGTTTTTAAAAACGTATTTACAATGAGTTAAGTTTATTTGTAACATGTGAAATAGAAAATTACTTGCTTATTACAATTAAAAATTAATTTCATTCACATCATACTGAGTGGAAAAAGTAAAAGAGCAATTCTAAATAATGAAAATAAAAGTCTTATTAAGAAGAAATTCTCCTATCATTTGCTTTGATAACTTTAAAAACTATATTTGCCATTAAATCATATAAATCTCTAACTTTTGTTTCGCAAAAAATTCCTGAAATACAATTTAAAGCTTCTTAAAGTTTGGTCAAAGATTCATATTGATTGCTTCTGGCGTAAACACACTGAACAGTTACTGATTATTTATTTTTAAAAATTTTGAGGTCTTTTTTTTTAGCAGGCTATGGCAAAACCAGAACTTTATTTCTTTAAAACCAATTTTAGCGCTACCGCCAGCGTGAATTGATGACGATTGCCGAAATATCTAGTTTTCTTCGCCTTCCTCAGAGCCACAGGAAAGAACCTTCGAATTTAAAATTTGAATATAATCTGTATGTTTCTGTCTTTTATCCTAAAATACTAGATTGATCTTTCCTACGTATCCAACAGCAATCAAAACCAGTAAATTGCCCCCTCTCCTCATATCTGTTTGGTTGCGTACGTTTTTTCCTGCGTACCCAAACCATATCAATAATAGTGACAACCGTCTGGGGCATCTAAATTGATTTATTTTCCCCAGAAAAAATACCTGAAGTCTATTCGGAGTTACAAGTCATGTGTACGTTGGCCCACAGTAGACGGTATTCAACATGCCTTTTGTTTCATTTATGATAGTGTGCTTTCTTTTCTTAAATATAAACGTAACCGATCTTTTTATGTTGTTGTAAAATGTTCTTCGGGTTGTAAGTGTGATTTCAATTGGATCTTTTGCCTTACAGGTGCTTGTACGCGTTTTTTCAATTTATGTAGGGATTTTTCTTTGTTCACGTTGTGTCAATTTTTTTTTTTTGACTGCCAGTCTTTGCTTTTCTCTGACTGTTTGGATATTTCAGGGAGTTAGGAACAGCGTTTGGACTGTTGAGTAGGTGCCTTGCAATTTATCTTACACCTTTGCAAATATCTTTACGTAATACAATTTAGCCTTTGAAAATTCATTCAAAAGTTTTCCCCTGGGTATTTTAACTGCACAAAAATTGGGGATTTATTTCAACAAAATATATCTTTAGAAAGAAACACAGTTTAAAAGATCGGCATATTAAACTGCTACAGACTTCAAAATGAGGATATTTTTACGGGTACCCTTTTACTTCTTTTTCACAGACAAAAAGTATTTTTTTACATGTAGATAAAACTTGTTCACTAAAAATAAAATGCAAATTTCATTAATAAAATAAAAAAGCAAATTTATATTAATTGCACTAAAACATAAAGCATAATTTAAAATTGACCTTCTACTTTTCTAATCTACATAATTAAAAATAAATAGGGGTGACCTTCTACTTTTTTCCAGCATGTACACGAGTTTATTAAACAGTATATGAAAATAATTTTTTTAAAGTTCAATAAAAATTAATTGGAAATCTAAATACTTAAAATATAGCATAACATATGAATGGTAAAATTTCAGAAATAATAGCTATTTATACAATGTCAATTTTTAATTATGTAGATAAATATTAGAAATATATTTATGACATAAACTGATATTTCTGTAATTCAATATTTAATTAAATGATCTGGTTTGATTTGTTACATGAATGGAAGATTTATGCATTGATTAATTATAAACAATATTCTCAATTAAAATAGGTGTATTTTATAAAACAAAGGTCTTAAGTACATGTTGAATTAAATTTATTTAAAAAAAATAGAAATGAATAAAGATCTATAGTATCATAACATTCTGTTAAAATTAATTTGTGCACATGTCAGTAAATAGAATTGAAATAAAATGCAGTTTAAAAAAAATAAATATCTAGAACTTATAAAAACACAGAAAATCATAATTTATTTTCTTAATTATTTCATTAATATTTTAGGCAATTTTATTATTCCATAAAAATTTAAACTATTCTATTTTAACTTAACTATTTTAACTTATTCTATTTAAACTTCTATTTTAAGAATTATGGAAATAGATAAGATGTGTAACATTGCATAGATTCCAAAAGTTTTATAAAATACTAATTATTTTATTTGCAAATATATATATATATATATATATATATATATATATATATATATATATATATATATATATATATATATATATATATATATATATATATATATATAATGTGCAAAATATAACAAGTGAAACAAATAGTTATTAATATTTGAAGAAAAAAAATTTCGAGGGGAAATTCTAACAGGAAAATCTATAAGTATTCAGGACATTGTTATTTAAGTTATGCTGTCAGAATTACTATATAAAACGTGTGATTTATCAGATCTTAATTTTTCGAAAGACAAAGTTGAAAATAATTCAACGCGAATAAGGTATATAAAATCCTAGACACGTGTCATTAAGGAACTACAATATTTCTGTGATCAATTATTTCTTATTCGTTATTAATTCCTTGGAGTATTCTTCTTACTTCTTAGTATATACAGTACAAGTCATTTGTAATGAATTTAATCAATTTTAGATAGGAGAATTTGCCGATAAATAATAAGTTTTATTGGAGATAAGAGATGCTTTAATAGTGTACTTGTAATTTACTGTAGGATATTCTATTACACACCACCTAAATCAAGAAATATAATTCATTAAAAATAAGACATGTTTTAGAGTTCAATCATTTAAAAATTCATGTTATATAGATATTTAAAGTATTTTAATAGTTAAAAAAATGTGGTTTTATCAATAAAATTGAGTTAAAGTGACCTTAAGTAAATTATTATTATTGGCTCTAAAAAAGATGTTTAACATGAAAGTTCTTTAAGATTCCTGGTAAACTATTAGTAATATTTAAACTTTCCCATAAAATTATAATAGCATACTATATATTCTATATGCTATCTAATAAGATTGTGTTAGTGATAGTGTGAACCATAATATGAAGTTTTGTCCGAAACTACTTTTTGATCATTATAAAATCTTTAGTAGTGATAAACCTCATGAATTTGCATATAAACCGATATCAATAAATGTCACCATACTTAATCGTTTTAACCACTAAATAGTTTACTAATATTATATAAGCATAAAAATGATAATTTTAGAACTGCAAAAATCTAGTTTTCACTGTGATAAAACTGAAACAAACCATTAAGAATCGGGTATTCATTTTTAGTTTCTAAAAGCGAAAAAATATTTTTAATTCTTGACTCGAGACATTGATACGAACAATACGAATGCCATGTTCAATGGAAGTTACAAAAGAATTACAATATTGACATGCCATGTGACTATTGAATGAATGCGTTCCGTATAACCCTACTAATCATATCAGATTCTGTGGAGAAAGTTAAAATATTGATAAACTTGAGCAGCAGTACTGGGATACATCTCATACAACAGGTTCTATATCTATGAGAACCAAAAAGTTGCTAATAAACACGTAATTCTTCACGAAACACATTATTGTTTTTTTACAGATCATCGCAGTGCAGATGAAATTTCTATGACCACAAAATATTTCAAGAAAAGAAAGTTTTGATTAAAAACTATTAATCTGAACTGACATATTTTTTCAACAAAAAATTTATTAGATTTAAATATTTTATTTTTGTCTTCCTAATGTTGTCTATATTTGTTTGATTTTTTTCGTCTACGTAAAGTTTAAATATCTAAATAGTAACTCTAAAATCAATAAACATATATTAAAAATATTTTGGTTTTAAAGCTATGTTCTAAATTAAACAGTACATGTGCATTTCCTTTTAATAAAACTCTATTTCAATGATTTTTATAATATCTCAAGCCTTAATTTATTATAGTTTCTCCATGAATGACATTTTTGTTTATAATTGAAATGTTCGATATTTACAAAATCAAAGAGATCATTATTTATTCTGATAATTATTTCAAAGTTATGAGATTCCTGATTTATAATTTACAATATACATGAGCTAGGTTTTTAATATTTGTTTCTATTACAAAATGACTAATTGTAAAAAAATTGTGTTTTTCTTACGTTTGCTAAGCTTCCATGCATTCAGCTGCAGATTTTTGATAAATGCATTAATCTACACTACTGGCCATTAAAATTGCTACACCAAGAAGGCGACATGCTACAGACGTGAAATTTATACGAAAGGAATAAAGTTCTGTGATATGCAAATGATTAGCTTTTCAGCGCATTCATACAAAGCAGGTGCCAGTAGCGATACCTACATTGTGTTTAAATGAGGAAATTGTTCAGCCGGTTCCTCATACACAAATTGCATTTGAACGTTGTTGCCTGGTGAAAAGTTGTTATGTTAAGTTATACTCGTGTAAGAAGGAGAAATGCGTATCAGCACGTTTCTGACTTTGATAAAGATCGAATTGTAGCGTAACGGGATTGCGGTTTATCTTATCGCAGTATTGGTGCTCGCGTCGGTCGAGATACAATGACTGTTAGCAGAATATGGAATCGATGGATTCAGGACGGTAATACGGAACGCCATGCGGAATCTCAACAGCCACCTATCACTAGCAGCCGAGAAGACAGGCAAATTATACGCATGGCCATAATGGATCGTGCAACCACGTCACGAGCCATGAGTCAAGAAACGGGGTCGTTTGGAAGACAACAAGTGTCTGCACGAACAGTTCGACGACGTTTGCAGCATGGACTCTCTGCTCGGAGACCATGCTGCGGCTTCCCTTGACGCTGCGTCATAGACAAGAGCGCTTTCAATGGTATGATCAACGACGAAACTGGGCGCACGAATGGCGAGACGTCATCTTTTCAGATGAATCCAGGTTCTGTGTACAGCATCATGATGGTCGCATCCGTGTTAAGCGGCATCGTGGTGAACGCACACTGGCAGCGTGCATTCGTCTTCGTCATACTGGCCCATCACCTGGCGTGATAGAATGGGGTGCCATTGGATACACATCTCGCTCACACCTCTTGTTCGCACTGACGGTGCTTTGAACAGTGCACCTTACATTTCTGGTGTGTTACGACCCGTGGTTGTACCCTTTATTCGAACCCTGCGAAACCCTACGTTTCAGCAGGATAATGCCCGACCGCATGTTGCCGTTATTGTACGGACCTTCCTTTATACGGAACATGTTTGGCTGTTGCCCTGGCCAGCACGTTCTCCAGAACTTTCCCCAATAGAAAAGTCTGATCAATGGTTGCCGAGCGACTGGCTCGTCACCAAACGCCAGTCACTACGGTTGATGAACTGTGGCATCGTGTTGAAGCTGCATGGGCATTTGTACCTGTACATGCAATCCAATCTCTGTTTGTCTCAATGCCCAGGCGTATAATTGCTGTTATTACTGCCAGAGGTGGTTGTTCTGGGTACTGATTTCTCAGGATCTATATCCAGCCAAATATATATTTTTTGAAAATTTAATCACTTGTTATTTCTAGTATAATATATTTGTCCAATAAATATCATTTTGTTATCTGCATTTCTTTCTGGTGTAGCAATTTTAATGACAAGTAGTGTAGCTAAAACAATTTCACAACTTATTATCTTACACTTTTAAATAAATGTCCATTTCTATATTCTCTTCGTTTAATTTTAACTTCAGGTATAATGACACAAAATTACATTAAATCCATTCCTGAATCAGTTAAATTTTCATTTACAACACAAATTATGTCGATTGAAAGAAAACGTTGAAAATTTTTGGAAACACTTTCAAATGGCTCATTTGTCATACTGTTTTTAAAGCATTTAATATTTTTAAATAAGAAATAAAAGAGCACAAAATATAGATTTCTTAAAAGGAAGTTGGTAACAGTTTTTTGGCTTTTGCTGTTGATAACAGAAGAGATATAAGGATGGAAATGTTTATAAATTAGTTCCATTAGTATTTATTATTATCGCATAATTTAGGACAAAACATATACCATTAAAAGGATTTTTCGTGAAATAATTGTAAAAATATCAAAATCTTACTTTTTAAAATTTTTATTATTTATTTATAATTTACATAAAAATAAAATTTTTGATCAAACAATATTTATAAGTGTTTCAAAGGAAACATTTAACAGAAAATTTACCATCTGTGTGTGTATTGCTTTATTCTTCACCCTTTCATAAATATTCTTATAGCATTTTTCAGGAGATGAAAATGCTTTAGAAATAATAAAATATTTGCTTATAAATAAAATCTAATTCGTTTTTATAAAAAATATATAATATATTTCATATTTTTAAAATAAGAATCTAATCGTAATTTGATTTCATTAATAGCTTAGAAAATTTTGAGAGAACTAATTCTACGTCATCTCTAGTCGTTTAATTACGAATGTTGAAAATTCCAAATGAAAACATTTTATTTTCAAAACCGTTAATACGCAGTTGCTTCTTTTACAGAATACCATGAAAAATTTAATTTACTTTTTCCTTCCTTTCGATTATTCTTGTTGATTTATCTAAATTTCCATGACAACAATGACGCCATTTATACACGCTGTCGCATACCAACTACCATAGCCAATACTAATTTGATAGAGACGCAATTTTTTCCCACAAAACACAATATTAAAATTTTTGTATCTTTTGGTAGATTGTTTCTTTTTTTGTTGAATCATTCCCAAGGAAAAAACGAATTATTTTAACAGTTATACACTATTTTATGGAGAAAATTGTTAGCGATTTGATGTTAATAATATATATATATATATATATATATATATATATATATATATATGTATATATATATATATATATATATATATATATATATATATATATATGTATGTATATAGATAGATAAATAGATAGATTTGAATTTAAAAATCTGAAACATATGTGAATGTGAATTTAATGCAAACCATTGATTTAAGTAAATATTTTCTTAAGAAAATACAATTATAACAATGATTTAAAATGTATCAAACAAGTACAAAGTAGAAATGTGTCAAACAATTTTACCAAATTATTTTTGTACGGATGATTTAAAATAACTTTAACAAAATCAAAAAAAGTTTATAAAGCACCAACATTACATATTTTTAAATTATAAGAGTTAAAAATGTAATATTATACTAGGAGTTACAAAACTATCAACTGTGAAAAAAAATTTTATAAAGTATAACAACAACATCTAAAATATATGAGCAAAACTGAATGATACTTTTATCTTGAAGACCAATCTCATATATGTACTATATTTTGTTGTATGAATATATTTTGGGGCCAACTTAACAAATTTTTAATGCGTTAATTTTATATTTAAATAAATGTTTGATAAAGAAAATCGATTATCAAACATCCAGTGTTACTTTATTAATATCACGAACAACTTTAAATAGTACTGATTTATTATTTATAAATTTATTTAGGACATTTTTATTTTAAAATATTTCATATTGAATAAATAAATATTATATAAAAGAAAATGTATTCGTAATAAAAAATCTGTAGTTCACTCCTCAGATAATGAGTATTTTGCGTATCAAATTTCGGGAACAGAATAACACATAAGCTACTTAATAAAAAAATCTCCAAATTTAATTGAATTATGCTCCGTTTTGAAAATATATAAATGTAAAATTCGACAAAATATTCAAAATAAAAAAGCATTTTAGTTAATGTATTCACATCCATAAAATATTTCGTTATAAATTATTCTTTGTATTCTCGTTTTATTTATTGATTTCCTTTTCGAAATGAGTAAGTGTGAATAAATTTGAAAAAAAAGAACTCTCTTTTTTTTTCTGATGCAAAAATTATTTTCGTTTAATTTGCAATTATTTTTCTGAAAAATGTGAGAAGCTTATAAAAGAGATTTTTTATCACCCAGTAATTACCAGAGTTAGGTTCTTGATCTTATAATTAGTCAATGCATCTTACAAATGCATTTTAATAAATTTTCTTTTTAAAATTTTCTTTCCATGAAAAAATTATTAAAATATTTAAGATGCAACTGTTTTTAATTTAAAAATAAATTTATCGTTGTTTTGAAAAAGAAAAAATTATTAATAATGTCCAGCTAGCTAACAAAAAAGACATTTCTTTCATTATTACATTTAAAATTTCTCGTTCCATTTAAGGGTCCTTAATTAAATGTATATGATTAAATTAATACAATCACATGCATTAAGTTATAATTTAAATATCAAAAATATATGTTAATATTACAATTACGATATTTTGCTTTTCAAAGATATTAAGTTAAAAATTAATTTTAATTCATATATATTTTAAAATTATATTTAGTAGAAATTCCAGAAATTTAATGAAGTAAATTATGTTTTATCAGAAATGTTAAGTTCAATTGTAAAACGACAAATAAAAATTATTTTCGTTTAATTTGCAATTATTTTTCTGAAAAATGTGAGAAGCTTATAAAAGAGATTTTTTATCACCCAGTAATTACCAGAGTTAGGTTCTTGATCTTATAATTAGTCAATGCATCTTACAAATGCATTTTAATAAATTTTCTTTTTAAAATTTTCTTTCCATGAAAAAATTATTAAAATATTTAAGATGCAACTGTTTTTAATTTAAAAATAAATTTATCGTTGTTTTGAAAAAGAAAAAATTATTAATAATGTCCAGCTAGCTAACAAAAAAGACATTTCTTTCATTATTACATTTAAAATTTCTCGTTCCATTTAAGGGTCCTTAATTAAATGTATATGATTAAATTAATACAATCACATGCATTAAGTTATAATTTAAATATCAAAAATATATGTTAATATTACAATTACGATATTTTGCTTTTCAAAGATATTAAGTTAAAAATTAATTTTAATTCATATATATTTTAAAATTATATTTAGTAGAAATTCCAGAAATTTAATGAAGTAAATTATGTTTTATCAGAAATGTTAAGTTCAATTGTAAAACGACAAATAAAAAGTTTGAACGTGGTATTCATTTTTTTTCAAAATAATTGTTAAGTATGATGTTTGAAACATTTTTTATATTACATTTATTTTATTTTGAAACAAAATTAATGTCTTTTAACCTTGTATGTGGTAAAAATGTTTGGGACTTCAGTAAAAAAAATTTGAAATTCTAAACCTTGTAAAGAAGTTTCTGAAAAAAAAGTGCCTTTATGTTTTTCTGAAAATTTCTAAAATTCATTTTAATAGAACCTATTTTGAAAATCCTTTTCAAATAATATATCTATGAAATTTTGTGTAATGAAGAGCATGACTTAATTCATCAACTCATAATTCAAGCAAATAAATTTTTCCCTTCAGAGAAGTGTAGCATATTTAATTATAGTATTTTTTATTCATCTGTGTCCTAATTAAATTTGGAATTTACATTTAATATATTTAAAATGCCAGTTGTTTAATTTAGCTTAATTTAGTGTGTTTGTTTTTACCGCGGGTTCAAACTGTTAAAGGGATTAAAAGTTGAATTTTAATATGCTTAGCCCAAAGGATATTTTTCTTTTATTAATAGGTACATATATTTATCTATACATTTCTTAACTGTTTATGAACATAAAAACCCATTTTGAATGCAAATTGCTCAAGATATTATCCTAGGATGTGTATTCTATGAAGACTATAATTTGAACGATGTTTTTAATTCGTCATTTTTAGTTTCTATAGAGAAAACTATTTTACTTCCTAATATTAATTTTAAAAGTAAAACAATGCTTTGGACCAATGCCACATATTTTTTAAACTGAGAAATAGATTTGCATACAAAGAAAATTTTTCAACTTAAAAAATCAACAATATGTTTTTGAAAAATTGGAGTAAGCATGGTAAAAAAGTTATTTATTGGAGAAAATAACTATTGTCAGAAATATCAATAATTTAAATGATATTGATTTATAGCATTTTAAGAAAAAGGAGAAATCAATATAAAAGAAAAATAAATCGCTACAAGATATACTTCTGTAATCTTGGATAAAAAAGATATATTTTGCATATTGAATATCGAATGTCATTGCTTCTATTTTATAAATGATATAAATTGTTCACTCAAATTCAATTGAATTTAATTTAACGGTTAACAAAAATTTTTAGTATCTTCAAATAAAAGTTTTTTTTTTTCCAAAAAGTAAATGAGTTTCCTAATTTCTTCACCCAATTGTTTTGTTTTTTTTAAAGTTGGGGTATACATATTTAAAATGTGCATTTTAAATAAGAATATTTTATTGAAAAAATATCCATATATTTTGTTGTTTAAATAAAATTTTTGATATAAATATATTTTAACTTTTTACAT
Source organism: Latrodectus elegans (assembly GCA_030067965.1). Lineage (NCBI taxonomy): Eukaryota > Metazoa > Arthropoda > Arachnida > Araneae > Theridiidae > Latrodectus > Latrodectus elegans. The sequence continues at coordinate 47,372,221 of CM057812.1, forward strand.
AGAATTTTTATATTTTTTCAACAATTTTTATTAAATATCATTTTTCTATCTGCATAACAGAACACTGATATTAAGTTCAAAAGTTATAATAATTTTTCATTGCAAAATAATAATTAATTTAAGTTATGATATATTTAGTAATAAATTCAAACGTTTTAACTATAAGATATATTCGTTAAAAATACACTGTAACAATTTTTAATCTTTAATTTCCAATTAAAAAAGGTGAATTAATAATATCAGCTGATAAAAATTTTTTGTTAGTTAGATAGTACCTAATTAAAGGAGATCATTTTGAAACATAAAAATATTTGGTTTTATAGATCATATAATTGGAAGGAAATGGTAGACATTTTTGATAACAGTGTTGTAGCAGCCCAATCCCTTCTCCTTTAGATATTACTTAGAACATATTTTACCAGAAAAATCCAAATTAAAAATGATTGACTAATAATCCTACATATTTTTAGTTCAAATATGTCTATCTCTAACACTTTAATGGGACGGATAGAGCATCTCTATCTCTTGCTTGTTGACACCGAACACCTGAAAATTCTTACATATTCTGAGAGTCAGAAATCCTACACTTTTTTTCAAAAATGCCATTGACACCAGGCATTTGCTAAGCACATCTTGGAATATTTAAATTTACCGAGGTACTTTTTCAAAATTCAGAGGAATCGTTTATCTGGTTGTATTTGCTCAGACTGGGCTGTCGCGATTAGCAGTCGCAGGAGAAACAAGAAAAACGTGCAATTTTAAGAATAATATATAGTTAGATAGGAATTGAGAGAAAAATATTTTGTCTACACTGAATATCTTTCAAAAAACGCTTTTAAAACATTTTATAATACTTCATTTAAGTGTTTTTAATAATTTCTTAAAAAAAGTCTTATTTTTGAAAAATAATGCACAGAAAAATATATATTTAACATACCGTATTTTCTTAAATATTTTGTTTTAGTGAAATACAGGCAATACAGTGCTAAAAATGTTTCAGTAAAATGTCATTTTATTATGGATTAAATAAATTATTTTTTTAATTGTTGCCATATTAGGTTAATAAATTTTGCTTAATTTAAAAGATATTTTAATATAGCTTTTTGTGAAACCATAACCTAAGTAAATAAGGCAAGTTCTTACAAATAGCTGTTAACATAAAGACTGTTCTGATACATGCTTATTTTTGTTTTTTTTTTAATTAATTTACTACGAATTACAAGAGTGCTGTTTACACAGAAGCAAACAAAAAATATTAATTTCAAAAACTATTTGAGTGATATTATATTTATAATAACTTAGTTTAATGAGCAATCCTTAAAATTAAAGATAAAATGAATTTGAGGTTTATTAAATATTCACGAATGATAAATGTTATAAATTATTATGCATTAAATTAAATATTAGATAAATATTATTAACTAAAATATGCAATATTTCTCACATAATAGTTAATTTTATTACTTATTTAATCACGTAACACTATTATGTTCTTCTAAACATTTTAAAAGCATGAGGAAGAGTTCTTGGATGTAATTCGAAAATATGCTTTATAAAAATGTAACTTACATTGATCTATTGAAATAATAAGCATATTTATTCACATTCTTGTAATTCTAGATAATTTTGAATCTTGTGTAACTAAGAATAATTTAGAACATAATTATTGTTTCAATCAATACAAGTTGATAAAGGCTTATCAACCGCCTTCCTACCATTAATGTCTACTTTAATCATTTACAATGTGTCGAAAAAATTCAGATATTTTCTCTTTTGGAAATTTGCAGCCATCAGCAAGCATTTTGATACTAATAATGAAGCTGGATAAAAACTGTGTGCATATTATACTCAATTCTGTTAATTAATAAAGAATTCTGAGGATGCATTAAGCTGATTTGCTTATCTTTGGGTAAATTAAATTGTTCTACTTTTAAATTTGGAACAGAAACTTTTGCATAGTTAAGTAATTACCCTAATTTAACAGCGAAAGCAAGTTTAAATAATTATTTGTCAACATTTATTTTTAAAAAGTATCCTAATAAAAAATGCCACATATTTTTTTTATTTAGCATAAAATATAAATAAATTTAGTAGTTTTCTGCCTAAGATCAGATGTAACGCTTTAACAAAGCAATTCTACATCCTATACTCATAGTGCCTCATTCAATACCTCATATACTCATAGTGCCTCAGGGCAAACTCTCACCAATCTATCAGTTATTGGCAGCTCTGTTTCTGTGCCTTTGATTTCAATTTTTCTTTGCTATCATTCCTCACCTCTGTTGGTTAAAACATACCAATTAATGTTTTACAAGTTAAAGATTATTATCGTATTGGACTTCTTTTGCACGAATAACAGCTTTATTTGCTTGAAAATTGAGTTTACATGTTTCAGGAGTACGTATATGTCAAGATAATATCATTGATATGCCAATCTTTAAATTTCGTATAAACTAGACGCAAGAAAAAAAAACATATCCTACAGATTTTCAATGGGTCTAAAATCAAAACTCGGTGAAAGGCAGTAAAATTCTTGGAAGTCATTCTAATGATCATCTAACTAGTTCTAACACTTATGGTACAATGCATAATTGCCTTATCGTCTATGATGTTGCTGTAACAATCAGAGTAAAAAATGCAACAATACATGACACCTAATACATTTAAACATCTCATGGCTGTTTGTTTACCCTATCAGAATATTAGGGTACCATTTTCATACAAAAGAATATCATATCCCGATACTTACACTAAACCTTTGTACAATGTGAATATGACAAAATGAATTCACTGCTTCGTAGCATTCTATTTGAATTCACCATATTCCCTCAGTTTAAAATAAGTTTTAGCGTGATTTGTTCCGTCATATTACCTGTTTGTAATCCTTAAATGATAAATATTTTCTTTACCCACAATACACTAAGAACTTTTTGAATTTCTGGCAAAAATGGGTAATTTTCTCAGAGGCAACCGATTAATACTTCCGATACTATTTTGTGCTTATAGTTCCAGATAAAATCTGTTGGGCCAAAACTCAGTTGACATATTTTTTTTTATTTAAAGCACAGAAGAGATTTTGTTCTGCCTTACAGTTTGTTGGAAGTGACAGAGTTCACGAATTTATAGAATCACAGATACGTCTTATAAATAAAGACTGTGAATTTTGATTACATCTTTTGTGTGAAAGCCTTTTCTAAAACCTAATTAGATTTATTGTTGTCAGTATCACAATTTCTACTGAAAAATAAACTCTTTTTATCCGCTTAAAAATGAACCTTAATTATAGCAGCATTTTTAGGAAATAAAATGCAAATGAAAAACTTTGCAAATTTCATATACTTCATCCATAGTACGAATTGAAATGAAAATCTCAAGAATTTTAACTTATTGATTAACCTGTGTATATGAAATAAGTAACATGGTTTTTATTTTGGTATGTATTTCTGATGTGTTCATTGGGCTATAAATAGAGTAAATCAAATCAAATACGTAATGAAGTTTGTTTTATGTCAACCTCTTTCATTGTTAAAAAGGCAAAAAGCTAATAGCTCTTCTATTGAAATAAAATAACTTGGCATTCTATTTTCTTTGCTGATGTACCAAAGCAATAATTTCTTTCTCTCTGTACTCACGCCTGTTAAGCATTTTATTGGATCATTACCATAAAATATATTAATTTTATGAAGTGTTAAATTGTCTTATAAATCTCATTTGAAATTCTTTTGCTATGAATAACGTTTGCTATGATAATCCTTTTTAATTTTTTTACAGTTATTAAAACAGATGAAACTATTGCCTTAAATTAAAGAAATGGGATCATATTCTTTAAGATGGTTATTGAATAGATAGTTTAATTCATAATTCAATGATTCCTAGTACAAGTAAATAAAATTGCTTTTTTCCAGATTATTTAAAGTACTAGCAAAGTATAAAAATGTATAAGAAGAAATTGTGTAAGTGGAATATTTTTAATCAAATGAAGAATAGAGGAAAAAGTAATAAAAATTTATGAAAAAAGTATGATGAACAGGTCGTTTTGGCTTGATTTTGAAAAGTTTCGTTCTCCTGATTGAGAGATAAGGAATTCAATACATTGATCTAGCCTTAATCTGAAAGTTAAGTCATTTATTGTTATTAGCTAATAATAATATTTTCAGCATAGATAAAAAGAAACAGGTAATAAAAAATTAAAATTTACAATAACAAATATTTCATGAATGACAATAACAAGTATTTCAGGTATTCTATAAACATTAACAAGTATTTCAAGTATTCTATAAACAGTAACAAGTATTTCATTAATGGCCAAAGTAAATCTTGGAAATCTGCCTTATTGTGTGAAATAATTGATTTTTATTACACTCTCAACGAATATTATATTCATGTTTTGTTTTCTAGTCTTTTCTCTGATATGTTTAGGTGAATTTTCCATCTGTTATTGTACTTGTCCTGATTGCAATTTTTATTCTTGATAATATTTAGTAGTTATACAAAATAATAACTTACATATATTACCAGACAGATGAGGGGCTACTTATATCCATGGAAGAACACTTAAAAGTCATTTAAAAACAAGACCAATGCGCAAATGTTTTCTTAAATAGTACTTGCAGAAAGTTATGGTACGCATCAGGCAGTGAGATTGTCAGTCTTTTCTCTCACCACTACTTTCCTTATTGTTACAGAGAACATTTATATGAAATTATATAAAAACACTACGTTTAAAAATAGCAATATTTTAAAGTTTAAAATTACGGTTGCTTTGTTTATGGAAAAAAAACTTTAATTTTTTACCATGTGCAAGCAAGAAAACATGTTTTGCAACTATAGTTGGTATTTTGTAGGAAAAATAATAAATTTCCTACTGGTATATATATTTAGCAGTTTTTTTTAAGAAGTAATTTTTCTCTTAAAATTTTACTTTAATTAAGTCTTAGTTAACAGTTGGCTGATAATCTTTTTGGTTTAATCCTAATCTCTTTTCATTATTGATGTTTTGAGACAATAAATGTTTTGAGACATCTTAGCCTATAGTATAATAACTAAAATGTTATTATACTATAGGCTAAGATGTTTGCAATACATGTTTTCAAGTGTTTAACATGTTTAAATGTTTTTAGGTGATAGAACGTGACAGAAGTTCTGATTTTTAAAAAAAAGTTATGCAAATTTATTTTGCGAAATCGTAGTTTCAAAATATTCAATAATTATATATATTTGAATAAAAGAATTAGTAGAGCATAGATTCAAATACATGTTTTCCAGTGTTTAACAGTTTCCAAAACTGCCTCACTTTTGTAGCGGGTAACAAGACCTTCCGTCTCTGTCCTAAATGTCATGGACACCAAGTTTCTCCTGAGCACATCCTGAACTGTATGAATATACAATGGGACGAAATCTATACTTCTCCCCTCCTTGTCATCGATTTCTCTTACTCAAGGGATTCCTAGATTTGGTCTGACACCGTCAGACCATTGGAGGTAAGCAACAACAAGCAATTATTGCCCTTATCATGTTTACTAACATAGAAGAGCATAAATTTTAAAAAATGCGTCTATCATAACTTCAGACAATATGTCAGGGGAGAAATTGAACAATATGTAAAAAGATAGAATAATTCTCATTTTATGTTTTTATGAATTTTTATACGTTACTTTATGCATACATTTCATGTACAATATATAATACAATCAGTACTCGAATAATTATCTTTTTAGTGAAGTAAAAATAATTATTGAATATTTTGTAACAATGGTTCTACTAAATAAATTCTTAAATCTCATTTAAACCAGAAAGTTTCATCTGAATCAGAATAGTATATGATCGAATCTATGCTTTACTAATTCTTTTATTCAAATATATATAATTTTCGAATATTTTGAAACTACGGTTTCGCAAAATAAATTTGCATAACTTTTTTTTTAAAAAATCAGAACTTCTGTCACGTTTTATCACCTAAAATCATTTCAATGTTATTTCTAATTTTATATGCTACACATTTTAAGTAAAATGTAAATGAAAAAAAAAAAATTTTCGTAAAACATTTAAAAAAAGAATTTTATTACTGAGCATGCTGTGATGATGTCTAGAATGGATTTCAAAAGCCCAGTGTTTTTCAAAACTACAGGATGTTTTCCAGATTTGTTTGCAAAAGAAGCAGAAAATATGCATAGTATTAATATGCATAATAGTCTTAAATATACTTACAGGTATTGTGTGATAAAGTTAACAGAAAATCATTGAAATCTGGAATCTTAAGCATAGGTTAATTGAAAAATATATGAAGCCTTTAAATTTAAAATTATAAACTTATATTTATTTAAATCTTCATAATATTTAAGTTAAACTGTAAACGCACACTCTCATATTCATATATATATATATATATATATATATATATATATATATATATATATATATATATATATATATATATATATATATATATATATAAATTGTAAATAAGGATTTCTAAAATAATTTATTTTAAATATAAGTCAAACAATGTTTTAAATGTGTTAATGTTTTAAATCCATTATAGAAAAAAGATCTATAAAATGATTATTTCTTTATTTCTTTTGGCGGAAAACTAAATATCAATGTTGAATTGACCATTTGCGTGACCAAAGTAAGGAGGAAAAGATCAAGGGAAATGATAGGTCATTTATTTTTGAAGAGCTTCCGGATCAAAAAAAAAAGTTTTCCTTCCTATTTCAAGTAAAATTCAGTAAAACGTAGGGCAAAGAGCAAATAAAATTCCAACTTTCTACGAACATGTAATAAAGAGTATAACGATGATACAGATCATTATTTAGTTAAAAACAATTTCCTCTATGAACTTAACAGAAATCTCCTGAATTCTTAAGTAATCCAATTTTTCTTATATAGATGTCTAGAATGAATTTTCTTCAATGATTTAATGAAATTTGTGTCAAGCACTGAAAATAAGTACATAGAAATGTATTTTATTAATAATATAATGTCACAGTGTTGAAATAAAACATCTAATATTTATTGCAATATTTGAATATAAATAATTCTTAGAAACTTATCCAATTTTTATATTTTTAGTTAAGAATTATATTTATTGATTACATGCAATAGAAATGTAAATCTATGTATACTAAATGTTTATTTAAAATTAATTTTAAATTTAAAATTCAGTTTTTTTAAGAAATATTCTAAGTCATGGTAGAAAACTTTGAAGTTTTCGAAGATCATATAACCAAATAAACAACTTTGAAAGTATTTGCATTTAAATATGTTAATTGGAGATGGGAAAACCTTAAAAAAAGCAATTAGTTACACCAAACAGTGACAATTGAACATTAGTTCATATAAAAAACATTTTGGTGAAATAAATAAATTGGGATGTTAAGATGCACAAATGCACTAGAAAATTTGATGGTTGTGCGTTACATCTGAATATTCTATTAACATATTTTAGCTATCTTACACACAGCTGCCTCTTCCGAGCTAGCCATGGTTAATTTCACCATTTTATAATATACAGTTGACATTGACATTATGGCAGTGATAATATCCTGAAAAGAATCAAATATGCAATCAGGTTGCCTTTAGTCATTTACTCCAAACCACTTTTTGTCATCTTCTTTGCATCTTTAGCAATACAATGATACGTTGATACTGTTGTTGTTCTCGTGTGTCAGCTAGGCTGGGAAATTGGGGTGCGCTGCTCCACTTTTCAAACTGAACCGTATTTGGCGTGCAGTCTAACTTCTTCAGTTCCCACGCAGCCATAAGGACCCGTTTATAGGGTAGGCAACCATTCACACAAGGAAAGGACAAAGACTGGATAGAGAGAGAGAGAGAGAGAGAATGCACATCCATGCTGAACCGGGATTCGAACCCAGGACCTCCATATCCGTAGTCAGGCATGCTGACCACTAGACAAGTTGGCCAGCATGCGTTAATACTATAAAATATAAGTAAATATTTCAAACAGAATAGGAAATATTCATAATTCACTTATGTTATTCATATATATATATATATATATATATATATATATATATATATATATATATATATATATATATATATATATATATATATATATATATATATATATATATATATATATATATATATATATATATATATATATATATATAATCATCTTAAGCAAGTTTTGAAAATTTAACAAATAGTTATTTAATTTTATTACATTCAAAACGAGTTTTACAATGAGTTCCAACGAAATTAAAGTTACCTTTTATTAAGATAAGGATGTTTTTACCTTAATATACTTTTAGAAATGAACCAGTAGTAAGAATATGAACAGATAAAATTACTTAAATGTAGTTTAGAATGAAATGCTAAAAAACATACTTCAAACTATATAAGAACTATATAAGAAAAACTATATAAGAAACTATACAAGAAATATATAAGAAATAAATGAACTATATAAGAAATAAATGTACTATATAAGAAATATATAAGAAATAAATGTACTATATAAATTTACGTTTTTAATGAATTTATTGTTTTTAAAACTAATTTGGTCATACCTCCATGCGTAATATTTATAAAAAAAAGTTATTTTCATTAATTTTATAAAATTTGCAAACTTAAACCAAAATATTTAAACTCTCCTAATGTGAAATAGCAAGTTATTATTATTAACATTTATAATAGAATAATGTAATTAAAACTGAAATAATTAATAATTTTTTTTTAAATTATGATTTTTGTTTGGAAAATGTTTTAATTTGTTCTTATAAAAAAGGAAAAATCATTAAATCATTTAAATAAATGTATACGATCTACTTGATTAAATCTTCAAAAAATAAACAGCAAACAAAGAGTCGTATATATTGCTGGAGCCGAAAATAGAACTATTTTTAGTATTCTTAATATAATTATTATTTAATAATTAAAAAAAGTTTCTTGTTAATTTTATAATGTACAGTTAACATTGACATTATGGCATGTTTGAAATTTTTTACTCAGAAAGAAAGAATAAAAATTAAAGACGAATGAGTAAAAATTTCTTTCCTCATTAACATTTTCATTGGGAATAATGCAAAAAATCACAAATGGAAAATAAAATTGAAGCTTGAAATTGAGCAAATGTTTTTAATTTGATTTTTCTTTAATTAATTTTCTTTTAAAAGGAAAAAAAATTATATGGAGGTATTCTTTACTTAATAATAGAATATAATTTTATTAATAATGAAAATTCTTTCAGCGAAGTTTAAACATGATTAGTGAGCTTGCTGTGAACTCCAAATAACATAATGTAGGAATCCCAAAGTTTATTGTACTAAAACTCTTACATTTTCCAAATAGCAAATCACGTTCAATAATGTATCACGTTCTTAACGACTAAATGGTAATTTTAATTTGTGAGACATAATCTTACAGATGTTAAAATAAAACAAATCAACATATTAAAATTCTCAAAAGAAATATTTCCTTTTTTTTCTATATTTTATACTTTTACAAATAAACTAAGACATCCGATGTTGAATTCAGACAGTTGCTGAACTGTGTACATTGTATTATACATTCGCTTTTCCACAAGTTACTTCGCTTAGCAACAAGTTTTCTTGAAAGTAATTTTCTCCAATTAGCAACTTTTTAAACAAACTTTTGCAATTTATTTTCTTTTGAAATTTTATTTTATACACATACGTAATTTAAAAGCTGATCTTTTTTCTTGAGGCCTTATAGCTTTTCTTCTGCATAAATGGTTATAAACTAAAATAAGTTTTGGATAATAGTTTTTGTGATTGTGTAGTGATCAATCGTCAAAGCCCTATATATATATATATATATATATATATATATATATATATATATATATATATATATATATATATATATATATATATATATATATATATATATATATATATATATATATATATATATATATATATATATATATATATGCATAGATATCTATATGTATATATATATATACACATATATATATATATACATATATATATATATATATACATATATACATGTATATATATATATGTATATATATATATATGTATAGATATATATATAAATATAGATATCTATATTTATATCTACACATAGAGACAGGTATATATATATATGTATATATATTATTTTACCAAACACTATCTAATACTATTACGCCACTATTACGCCATTCTCATTGTTTTTACTTTAAGATGAAATTAATATAATTTTGTTAAATAAGCATACTTTCAACATTAAATTGTTAATAATTAAAAGGAGCATTTAGCACATTTAAAGAGGAGAGCACATATTTGGGTTTAGAATAATCGCATTCTAAATGACTTTATTCAACTAAGACATGCACAATCACATTTTTAATACTTATTTCATAAATGTGTCTTTTACATTTATCAAAAATTAAAATAACTTAAAGTAATTAACAAACTATTTGGAATGCGTGAAATATCAAAATTATTTAAAAGCACACTCTTTATATGTAATGCATTTATTTTATTTTCATTACGTATTCTTCGAATGAAATTTTTTTTTATAAGAAGTTGAGATATTTTACAAAAAAAGCAAAAATTGTAGCCATTATTTTGCTGGTTTTGCTTAAAAACTTTTGACCAAGAAAAAATATATCTTATTTATTTTTGAAAGTTCTGGCCTTTAATATATTTTATTGCATTTTTTCTACTTGGGATCTAGAAAATTTTGCGTTTATAAAGAAAATGTTCCTGGTGAAAAGAAGTAAAATAAATATTTTATGCAATTTGTTTGGTTACTTTTTGATTTATCATATTCTGAAACTTCAGAATTTCTTTTACCGGGAGCTGAAAATTTTGTTTTTAGTATTACTTTTATATATACATTTTATATTTACATTTTTGATATGTTCAACGTTGTGGTTGTAACAATCTAGATGTTTTTGTGTTTTACATTTTTTCATCATATAGTATGCTATATTTTCAACATTTTCTTAAAATAGAAGATTAATTATTCTACTTTGATTAGAAATGAGCTGAATAAAATGCATTTTTATCTTTATCGAAAAATTTATTTTTAATAATTATATCTTTGAATACAAATTCTAATACTTTTAAAATATTTTTTATTTTTGCTCTTATTATCCAATACATAACGGGATTTTTTTCATTGCGAATTTTATTTTCATTTTTTAAAATTCAAACTGATATATCGTAAAATAAATAAGATATTACCTATATTTTAAATATCCAATATCATCTTATTCATCACACATTATTAAATTTTGATGTTTTCCTTATACCATTAATGTTTTAAAAAACTACAGTGTAAAAATTTTGACCACACACACACACACAACACACACGCACAACACACACACAACACACACACACAACACACACACAACACACACACACAACACACACACATACATACATACATACATACATACATTAGTTTTAAACCTAAAAACCAAAATGATATAATGTTTTAATTTTTTATAATGTGTGTGTACGTATAAATATTCTCACATGCATCCATGTGTAAAATTATTACGTGTAAAATAAATTTAAATAAATTATAAAATAAATCCACATTTATCTTCCTAGTATAGAAATGCATACTGATACATCACAGAGAATTAATGAAAAATATAATTCTTTCCACGGTTCAACTTTTGTGAGTTACAATTTTCGAAGATAATTATTAAGAATACTCGTACAACAAAATCTACTTTTCAGCTATATTTTATTCCGGGAATAATAAATACTATTCATGTTACATAAAAACTGAAATTAAGGCTATTCTTATTTGCACACCTTTTTTAGTTTGTTACCGTTTTTCGTCTTTATGCGTAGTACATATTCTATTTTCCTAATGCAAAAAATGTGCTAAACTTAATTAATGAGAAAAATATATTGCATCTTTTTTTCAATTTAAAGTTTACTTTTCCGTTTCTTAAAACCCCATATAGGTCAGTATTATATTCTAGATATTAGCATATACTTTTATAAAAATTAAAACTAAAATTTTAATACAAAATATTATGAGTTTTTCTTGCATTTAAATCAAATATATCGAAATAGTCATTTTGTAGCAAGATGGTTAGCACTGATTTTGAATTACTCCAGCAATCCAACTTTTCTATTTTTATGTTTTTATGCAAAATCTGCTTATTTCACTCGCTTCTAGATGAATTGTCCTTTGAAAAATAATGATGAAATTTTTAATATATTAATTAAATATTAGTATCTTACTGAGATATTCAATTTTTCTTCCATAACTAAATAAAAACTACAAATTAATTTTAAAAATGATGTTTCTAAAAAATTGCAAATCTGAGAGAAACAGGCACACATTCATTATTTTATTTAACTGTCTAAATTAGTTGATTATAACTCTACTCTAGAAAAAAATAATACTTTACCGAAGCATTTTGAAATTAAATTCATGTTCTCAATATTAAGTATATCATTTATTTGAAGATTAGTATATTTGGTTGGAAATTTAAATGTGATATTTATTTTATTACACTCATAAGATATATACTTGAACATATGAAAATAGCTATCAAAAAGAACTTTTGAGTAATAGAATTCATTGATGTATACAATCGAGTAATTTTCGTCATTTATTACAAATAATTTTAATTTTTTTTTGTAATATTTAAATCCTAGTGTAAAAAAATTAAAAATTTAAGGTTTCAAAAATATGCAAATACTATTTTTATGATTATATGACTCATTATTATTACTATGGAATCTATTTATAAATTACTTCCTTTAGTTTAGAATAAAATATAAAACATAGAATAAATTATTTTATCTACTTAAAATTACATACAAAAAATTGCATGAAATTCCATACATTATCTATTTTATCTGAGTAACAATCTTCCCATATGATTATTACATTACAATTTATGAATTGTAAAAACTTATGTAAATTGTACAAATGATATTTGGTTAGGTAAAACAAGCATATGTCATTTATCATTTGCATAATATGTCAATTATATAAATATCATTTGCATTATTTCCGAAATACATAAATACATATGTTTAATACAAGACAATGCAAAGATAAAATTAGTTAGATATTTTATTTTTTGCAATAAAAATTACAAATTATAATTATTATACAATTTATTTTCTTTTTGTTTTTTTTTATTTGGTCTGGTATAAAAAAAACTCTGAGTATATTCACACAGAAACTAGGAAAAATACTCTTAATACACAGTATTCTACAAGAAATTTCTAAGAAAAGAGATTTCATAAATTACCTTATTGTCCAACATACAAGAAAGTTTTGTTTTCCTTTTGAATTTATTCAAGCATAATTTCTGGGAAAATATAATCCAGGAAAATTGAGAAAAAACTGTTTAGTCTCTTTTATGAGTGAAATTTTTTATTGTAAAAATGGTTTAAAATAATTTTACTAACGTATATATTATGTGATTAAAAATAAGTTGTTGAAGTTTTATTTTGTAAACTGAACTTACTATATATGTGTAATAGGCTCTAAATATTTAGATTAAAGACGTAGAATTTTATCACAACAATAAAAATTACACCAAATTAAATTCACGAATTTTAAATCAAGATCATGAAAACTACCTCTTAAAAATATTGCGGCTTCATCAATGCGTTTTATTTGTAGGAAGATTTGCTTGTTATATGATGCCAAAACTTTTTTGTTTAACTATTTTATAAACAATTATAGGTTATGAATCATTTTAATATAATGATAGTAGCAAAGAAAACAAAATTTGCATTTTTTACTATTATTAAAATTCATAGGAATAAGCAATTTCCAATTTTTTGAAGTTCGATACAATTCTAAAACTCGAAACAATTTTCATAAAACTCAAAATAGAGTTTCCAATTAATTGAAAATTGCATGATTGAGGAATAAATGATAATTGATTTTATAGTCATTATACTAAATTTGTTCCTAATGATCTTAAATACATACTTGTGAATGATTAGAAAGTATCCTAATTTTCATTTGTTTCAAATTAAGAAATTTTTAGATTACTTTTATATTAAGACAAAATATTGCTCCGGAAAGATTTAAATATTACTTTTGAGATTATTTAACATTGTGTCTTTCAAATAATTGATTCTGAGTATTGAGGGCCTAAGGTATTGCTTAAAGTGTTAATTCACAACAAAGAAAAAGCCATCGACAGCACCAAGTCCATTTGAAAACATTTTCCTCTCTAATCCCTGGGGTTTATTAAACTCAGTTTCACTTCCAAACACATACAATTTTCCACACACTGTTCTAGTTTAACAGCCCTGGGCAATTAAAGTCTTAAGTTCTGAAAATTCATATTTAATTCATCCAAACACACATTATAAAATAATAATTTTATAAATTCCCCAAAGATTATGATTTGGACTTTATCGTTATGTAATGATATTTACATGAAATACAATGCTTTCAAATCAGTATATTTGATTAAATTAGATATTGTATATACATTTTGAATTCTTTTTGCATTTTAATTACATTAATCTACGAAACATAAGCTAGCGAAATGATAGTTCTCATAGAGATTCCTCTCATAGACATTCATTAAATAATTATTTCTTTCCTTAAATGGACACGATAACCATATTATTTATGAAGTAAATCAGAAAACATTGAATATCTTGTTTGTTTTCATCGAATATCTTGTTTGTTTTCATCGAATATCTTGTTCTCGAAAACTGCGATTTTTAAAAGTGGCTGATAAACTATCTGGTTATATCAATGAAAATTACTTAAGCATAATGAGTAACTGTTTTGACATTCTCATCTTTTTTATTTTCCACAGATATTTGAAGAAATGTTTTCTTATCTATTTTTTCTTTGAATTTATTATATTATTTCTTCGGCAATCCAGAGTTAAATGATGCAAGATTATTTCTAACTCATATATCATATTATACAGATATGATATGTACACATAATATAAATCATATTACACAGATATATATATTATATCGTACTTGAAATCAATACCAATATCCTTTCAAAATTAACATGCTATTCCTTTAATTTTCTAAATTTGATGGTGAGAATTGTTCATCCAAGATCTGTTAAAAATTATATACATACATAATATACTTGCTCAAAATCTAATCTGTAAAATTATATATATATAATTGTTTTATTTTAACAGATGTAAAACATAAATTATCACATTACACAAACAATGTGATATTACTGACAATTTTTCATTTTTTCCTCGTTTGATTTGAAGTGTACATATTTTATTGAAACATTCTTTGTAGCGTAAGCTATATTGTATTAAATACTGATCATCTAACAATGTTGACGGTGTTCTTAATATCCACAGAAATATTTAGTCACACAGCTCACATGTGTTTGAACATAAATGAAAAAAACATTTATGATGTGAATACCTTTTTCAGATAAATATTTTTTTACATACAAAAATTGAAAGAATTATGTATGGGATTTGCTAAATATTTCTAAAAGAATGATGAGCAAAATATTTTATCCGTAATCTGTTAAAAAAAGTGGTTGAACATAAATACACATAAAAGTAATTAAAATAAGATGTGATTGAGAACAGGTAAATGTTGAAAACGAAATAAAAAGTTTGAACTAATCTTGATGATTTTCGGTAAATAGCAACTATAAATCTACCAATATTGTGTCTTGAAAAATTTCTGATAACATTTATTATAAATATAAAGCATGATGAAAAATCTGCATGGAATTATTATCTCGATGATATCTTCTTCAAATTGAAATAATTACGTTTTCCACTTATTGGATTCTGCCTTATCTCGCAATTATATAAATTCCCAAAAGGTGAAAATCAATTTACTCTTTACTCTTACCGAAACCTTATTTAATCTTAACTCTGTTTTCTAAAATTAATTCATTTCTTTCAAAACAGATCGTTTTTAAACATTAGCATATAAATGCATCATATATAAATTTTTATAATAACTGTAGAATATAATTGAGTTTATAATTTATTGATAGAGTAAAATTCAGTCATTTTTTATAATTTAAGAAATAATGTGAATAATAATTTAAACTATATTATTAATAAATCACATTTATCTTTAACTGAGCAATTGAAAGCTAAATATTTAAATTAGCTTTATTATTTTTCCTATTGAAAGATCTGCACTAAGGCTGATAAGAAATTTTTCTTAAGTTAAGTAAACTTTGTTTAAATTTTCCTTTTAAACAGTTATGTATGGCTACTGTAATATATATATATATATATATATATATAATAGGTACCATGAGCAAAAAATATTTTAAAAATAATCATCTACATTTAAATTTCTTAATTGTTAAATTATGGAAAGCATTTATAGTCATAAGAGATATCTTGCAAGATGTTATAAAATAATTGTGTGCAAATTCTTTAGTCAAAAAGAGAGAGAGAGTTCAAAGTAACGTCATAGTATAAGAATTATCAGTGTTTTTATAATAAAAACATTACATAGAATCCAAATTGCTGAATTACTAGAGATAGAAAACTTGGAGAAATATACAATTCTTGCATGAATTGTTCCAATATAAAGATTAAAGATCGTTTCTTCTCAACTTCTCTCCTTTTAAGAAAATACTCGCTAAAATATAGATTATTACATTCAGTAATGTATTACTTCTATATTTCCGATCCATTCATTTGATTGGATGCCTAAGTTTAGTCCTCTCTTGTTTTTATTTTTTGTTAATATTCGGTTTCTATATACTCTGACAATGATACTTAAAACCGTACTTCGTTATCAGATGCTGGGAATAATAAGCATTTCTTAGAATTCCACAATTCCAAGTACCACAAAGATATTGGCCATTCTTCTATCACTGTTGGCCAATATTATGAACACGGATTTGATTGGTCCGCTGATATTAAAAATATATAATATTCAAAAAATCAGTTTTTTCTAAAGAAATTAGGAATTATAATTAAAGGATTCATTTCAGAAGATTATGGCTCACATGTATTTTTTTAAAGTTTATTCGTGTAAATATTTGGGATTGAAATTTTTTCTTTTAAATCTTCTAAGACTGGATAATATTGTATAATACTCCGGGGGCAATGTTATTCAAAGAATGCTATTTTATATTTTGTAATATCTACGTGGCAATCAATGATTTCTTTCAAACTGTTTTCATCAACACTGAATTACTTGCTGTGGTGAAACTCGGTAATTTAAGAAAAACTCCAAGGAAAAACCAGATTCCTTTTTAATAATTGAATGGAAAAGACAAAGATTCAAAGCAAATATAATAAAAATTAATAATTTATTTAGCGACTTAGCAACAAGAGAAATTTACATTTACAACTAAATCATTCTCTATTAAATAATTAATGAAATTTTAACTTTAAATTTCTTTTGTGACATTTACACAATAATATATCACAACTGAGTGTGACCAGACGTAAAAGGAACAAGAGAGCAGATTCACCTCTTTTAGAAGTAGTATTGCAATATCTCCTATCGTCAATGACATCACTGCTCTCCGGTGTCAATGGTTCTCTTTTCTCGTCATCTTCCTGTCTTCTACTCGTCATCTTCGCTTTCCATTTCCATCCGCTGATATTGAACATCTTACTTGGCTTACTGTTCAGCATCTAACTTAGTACACTCATTCCTCATGAGCTTTCTCTTTTTCTTTGCTATCTATCATCAGAATTTGTCGTCTCTTCTTCGTAATTCTGTAGTTTTTATCCTCATCTGTTTGTCGGAGATCTCAAGGCTCCATTCAGGAAAGTCGAGACAGGGCTTCAATTGGACATGGCAGTTTTACTCCGTTTACAACTTAAATCTTTCAGCTAGTCTCATTCTTCTCAATCAGGATCCAGTTCTCAATCGTGGACTCCTTTTTTATATGTCTTCTCCTTTTATGGATGCAGTTTTTAATTCTTCATAATTCTCATCTTGGGTCCTCCTCTTTACACTATTGGTTTTCTAAAGTTTTGTAGTACCTCCTATACTCTTATGGGATAGGTCAGAGATCGCTCCCCCTCAATGCCGATTGGTTAGATTTACATATAAAATATATCATAAAAACAAACGTATTTGAAATTTTCTCAAGACCACCCATTTATTTCAAAAGGAAAAATTTATTCTTTTATTGAACTTGTCTCATTGTACGAACTTTTATTACAGTCTTTCCTTTATTTTCTAGCTGCATAGTTTGAAAGAAAAAGAGGAAAAACTCTTAAATTTAAAGTGACAATAAAAATATAAACATCTGTTTTCGTTGGGTTTGGTTATGTCGTTATACACTACGACATTATTCATCAACAGGTAATATGCGTAAAAGTTTTGAATTATGAGCATATAATGACTCTGGTTATGTAAAAACAATGAATTCTACCAGCATCGGACCATTTCAAAGCAGACTATCTAAATTTCTGGCTAGTAAACTTGATAGCAAACATAAGATCTTCATCTTATTGCTTCATTCCGATGTTAGATGACTCAGCAAAGGAAAAGAATTTCGATAATTTGTAGATCTCCTTTCGCCAATAAAGCAGTTTTTGGAATCTGGAAACGAAAATTATAAATATTTGGACGATAATAATTGGTTATATGATCTGTATTATCTCACGAATATAACAGCTAAACTCAACAATTTGAACGAAGATCTCTAGAGAAAAAAAAAACCCTTTTTTTCAATTATGACTGTAACTGCTTTACAGATAAAGTTAAATTTGTAGATAAATTACATGAAAGGAAAACAATTCATCCATTTTCAAAACTTATTTAGCTATATTAATAATCAAAAAGGCAATCAAAACAGAGAGATGATTCGAAAAATCTAAATGCACTGAAAAATAATTTTGATCTTTGCTTTCTCTGATTTCCATAAGGTTCAAGCATTATTAATATTCATCTCAAATCCATTGGCCAAATATTTCAGACGTATCACATAAGATTGGAAATATGTTTAACAAAAATGTTGATGCTTTGAAATTGGAAATTGTAGATTTCAACCAGTTTTGCAACTAAACACAAGGTTTCCGCGGAGTGATTTCTTGGACTCTTGTTGATGCACGAAATTTTTCTGAGGCTATTTGGACCTACTTACCATTGTGAAAAGAAATTTTTGGCCATGAAACATTTAAAAACAAAATGTAAATCGAAAATCACAAACAAACACTTCAATCATGGTGTGAGTTTGGGTTTAAAAACATATTTACCCTAGTACAATAAACTGGTTGATGACGAGCAACTCCAGCTTCACATTAATTATCAGGTATTTGTTTTAGATCAAATATGGTTTTTTTTTACGCAACACTTAGTAATGTGGCATATCATACTTTAACCATAAAATTCTGCATTACTTTATCATTATTTAATGGTTACCATTAAAGAATATGATAATAAGTTTTGTAATTTGAAGATTTAAAATAAGTTTTTATGTTGGTATTGTTGTATTCATTGGCTGAATAATTTTTATAAATTAATTCAATTGCCCACTCACACACTTTTTTTTCACCTGGCTGGAAGCTCTTTTTTTTTATTTAATTTGATTCCCTACCCTCCCCCATTTTGAAGAAGTGTGATGCTCTTACTTAGGACTTGAAGAAAATCGGTTTTTCAGGGAGAGAGTGAAGGAAGGAGGCAGAAGACAGGTGTCAGAAGTAGAAGTTAGAAGACAAGACTGCAGCACATCGCCTCTAAAATTGACCCTGTTGATTATTCTAGTCTGACGCGTTATTGGAATCTATAAATAATAAAATTGAAAATTCAAAATAATAAAATACCGCGAGTTTTTAGACGGAAAAAGAAGAAATATATTTTTGTTTATGAGTCCAAATGAATACTTCTGTTACACGAGTCCAAAATAAGGAAGCCTCGATGAATAAATGATCTACCAGGTTTTCGAAGCCCTCTAAATAGACCGGCCTAGTTCCTGAACTTTTCCTATGTAAGTCAATGTTTTTTTTTTTTTTTTTAAATTCATTTTACCAGCCAGTTGTTTTTAGTGTGGTATCACCTAATTTATAACTTTACACAATGATTATGATATATAGGGTAAATTATGAACTCCACATGAGTACTTAACCATGTTGTTCGTATGGTTTAAATATTTGAAATAATATCCGTAACTGTGCGAGTTTGTACGTGTGTAAATAGATTTGTAATTTTATGATTGAATAAGAGGAAAATTTTAATTGCTAAAAAAAAAAGTACTTTCAGCCAAGAAACAATGTGCGTGTGGGTAATTTTATTTATTTATAAAAAATATCCAGTCAGTGAATACAACGGTATATTAAAAAGAATAAATTTACTACTATTTCAATAAAGTATTTATATTGAAGTTTGTGATGACAATATGTTTTTTAAATTCAAAGCAGAGAAATTTTTAAAAAGATTTTTTTATTTATCTTAATTTATAAAATAAAAATCTATTATGAAATAACGCTTTATTACTTTAAGTAAAAATAAAAGTTTATTTTAATTTTAAAAACATTTAATCTATATTTTTTAACTATTTAAAGTTATATAAATTCTCAAATGTATATACATGCACTAAAAGAAAATTAAATAAGAAACAGATCATTTATTGGCGACCAAAAAGCATCTTGTTTGCGGCTAGCTCTCAATTTTTGAGTTCAAAATGTGTCCGTGATAGGCCAAAGGTTGGGCATCACTGGTATAGGACATCAATAGTGAAAATAAAAATATGTTGTGAGCAACATCTGTGTAAATTTAAATAAAATACATTTTTTTGTTGTTTCTAACAATACTATGATTTTTTCATTGCAATATTATAAAATAATATATTATTTCTTCTTTTGTGCTGTAAATAAAAATATTTTCATCTTAATACTCCTTGTTATAGTATAAAAAAATTGTAAGCAAACGTACAATTTTCTCACGTGATTTTTACGCACTTAATAAAATAACACTGGTGAAAAAAAATTGATTTACTAAAAATATTCGTTCTAAAATCTTTTTTAAGTTGCTTATTGCAATGAAAGTATAATAGGACGTGTCTGTCACAGACGTATCTGTCCATAAGAATGCATACATTTCAAAGTAAACATGAAATATCCTTTTAAATATTAGTATTTTTCAAAAACAAGATTCCGAGCATTTTTTCTGATAAATTTCTATTTTCATTCGCATTAATAAGCATTTTAATTACATATTTTCTTTATTTTTGTTAACAATATATTTTGTAATTGATAAATAAAAAAAATATCCTCTGAGAAATATTATGTTCTCTCTATTGAAAGAATGTAGTAAAACTCGTATAGAAACCTTAATTTTAAATAAAACTTCATTTAACTTCCCTTTGCAGAATTTGTTTCTGCATTTTGAAGCATACCTTTTTCAATTAGTTTTCGGTAATATTTTAGAAAAAATGCTTTGCAAATCACAATGCATATAAAAATTTAGTAATTATAGAAATAATTAATATATTTTAAACAAAGAAAAAATATTTATATTGCTTGATATATATATATATATATATATATATATATATATATATATATATATATATATATATATATATATATATATATATATATATATATATATATATATATATATATATATATATATATATATATATATATATATGTATAGCCAGTAATATCGTCATGTAACCTTTGTAATTTTTAATATATATATTTAAAATTACAATGATTATATATATGACGATATTACTTGCTATAAATTTTAGATCAATTATAAATTTTTTCTAAAGTACGATAACTTTTAAAAGATAGTAGAGAGCAAATATTTTTATTTTGTTTTTGTAAAAATCATATGAGTTACAGTACAATTTTTTATAATGTCTCCCATTGCTCAATTTCTTATCTTTTAAACTTATCCTGATTTTCAACACTCAACTTAAAATTCTTTATTTAATAAAATAAAAAATATCATCGATGAAAATTTTACAATTTCCAATGATATGTTCAATAATGATTTCATATTAACTTTTATTTAATGCGCATATTCTAACTTCATATTGTTAAAGCAGAAAAAAAAAACTAATGGGTGTAAATAGAATTAAAATCCAAATTAACAAAATAAACTAATAAACGATACGTTTGCGTTAAATAAGATAAACCTAATCTTTACTTCGTAAGAAGAATAAATTTTAATTACATGTCATTTTAGAAATACAATGCATGATTGATACATCAAAATATTTCTATTGAAATATAGAGTTCTTATTTGGGTAATTGCAATTTTGAAGGTGAATGGGATTTCGTCATCACACACTTGTAGGGCGTAATATGTTTCATAATGCCTAATTGCAATCTCCAGGGCATATCGAACATTTAAACTAGAATTGTTTCTCATCTGTCACGCATTCCTCTGTAACTGGATTGGAGTAGAACGAATACAGGTCGATGAAAAATGACGTCACAGGTAAAATTCTCCTGTTCGCTTTACTCGCGTTCTAAAAGGTCGGAGGTAAGCAAAACTCATAGGTGTCTGTTTTAAAAGAATTTTCTTATGCACACATGAGCACATAAGTGTCCCTTATTTGCTTATTTATTTCTTTTTCGAAAACTAGCATTTCTCTGAAATGTTTTTTTTCCCTTCAAATAATACATACATACCTTTTGCACTAGCAAACTAAAATGTAACAAAAATTGCATAAATAGTGAAAGAATGGAACGATGGTAAAAATACCATTAAGTTTTCATCTTTCTTCTGAAAAGAAAAAATAAAAAGGCTGACATTTAAAATAGGAAGCAAGAAACAGCGTTTTTTCTCAAGCATGCTAGTAGATAAGAAAGTTTGCAATTATCTTCAAACAACTGAAAAATGCATTTTTATCACAGTTCTTTTAAATTTATTGGTTGTCATAGCAGCAATGATATGATTTGTTAGAAGAAAGGCAAATAATTAAAATAAAAAGAAAAATACATTATCAATGTTCTCCAATTTGTAAATGGAAAGCATGTGAGATATAATTTCTTCTCAAATGATATGCATATGATAGTAAATGTGTTTAATGTTATTAACTATGGAGTAGTTTATTCTAAGAAAATGAAGATGTAACTGTTAACCATAGGAAAATAAAGAACGTTATGATAACCATTCTAACTTTGATAAATATTAAATATTTAGCAGAACATAAACTTTTAATACATGTCTTTGTCCATCATATAGTATTTCTTAAAATATTTGCTCTTTTATAGATGCCAGACTAAAGATGTTCGAAGCATTTTTGAATAAAAGAACGCATTTCTCATGGGATTTTAAACTACGCAATAATAAATGTCCAATTAAATCTATTTTAAAAGAAAAATGGGCAAAAATCTAACAAGTTATTCCCTTTTCTATACATGAAAATAAACTGAACACGAACTGTTTATGGAACCTCTAAATTGCTTTGAGAATGGAAATAACTTAGAGGAATATTTCAGAAAAAAGAGACACATAACCTTCTGCGAAACACCAAGTGTTTATCTGCATCCCTTAATAATGGTAGCTTTTAAAAATATATTTGATATTAAAATTTGGAAAATTTGTTAATGTTCAAGAGAAAATTGCTTGCAATCTAAATACTTACTTAAAAGTTGGGATCTCCGAAAAATAAATTTGAATACAAAAACATACTAGAATTAATAAAAGTTAAATATAGTACATCTGAACAATATTATGTATATCGAATCAAGTATTTATGTTATCTTATTCATATTATAATATATTATTTTATAATCAGGCTGTACTTGTAGTTCCGTTACATTTTGTAATAAAAACGTGTCTCTATTCAAGAAATGTTCCATGATGATGGAACGTTTTATTTGTAGAAACATGCGTCATATTCAATCGGAAGAATGATGAATAGAATAGAATTACATTGTTCTCATTCATTTGCTATGTCATTAAAGTTAGAAGCTTTGGAGTAATTTTTACTCATAAATTTTAAAGATGGCTATTGTTTTTGCAAAATATTTTTAAGAAAAGTCTTTTAATGAAATAAGATAAGAAATATATTATTAAGATAATTGTTATTGAAACATAGAAAATATTAATTAAAACAGGGATATTATGTTTTGAAAAACTTGTAGATTTTGAAAAATTCCTAGATTGACGTAGAATGTGTGATGTTTTGCAAACAATTATTCATATAATATTTGTCTGTGTATATATAAATTGTAATTAACAAATATTGTAAAATAGATATCTAATCAGATAAAAACATTTGAATATCTGAATACGTAGGATTAAATTCATTTTTTTATAATGTGCTTTATTTCATGTAGTATTGCTCCCTTTAGATAGAAAGTATAAAATAATTACATATTTAATTCTTCATAATCATAAAGTAAAACTCTTTGAGCTACAAAATAATTCTTGCAAATATGGATCACAATTTAAAAAAATTTGTTGATTATAATCCATTAAGGAATAAGAGAGAAATTTCATAAACATCAAATAGTTTCAAAGCAATTTTCAATTATAAAGTTGTTTTTGTTGCGTGCCAGCTAGGCTGGCACCATGGGACGCACTGTTCTACTTTTCCAACTGAACCATATTTTGGTGTGGAGTCCGACTTCCTCACTACACACATGCCATAGGTTCCCGCATATACGGTAGGCATATATTCACAACCTATTCATACAGAGAAAGGACAAAGATAGAATAGATAGAGAGAGAAAGTACATCCATGTCTGAAATGGGATTCGAACCCAGGACCTCCCTATCCGCAGTCAGGCACGCTGACCACTAGACAGGGTAGGCGGGTGCAAATATCATTTCATATTTATTTAAAAAATGACAAAATGAATTTAAATTTTTAAAATAAGCGAAGAAGCTTTAATATAAGTTTAAAGGGAAAAAACAACAGAGCCAAAGCCCTCCTAAAATAAAATGCAAGCACCTTGTGTTCTTTAGAAAACTCTGAAGTGCGTGCGCATACTTGCAGCTTTTTGTTAAATGTTAGCAAATATTTTCTTTATTATAAGAAACATAATAAAATTTTTAAAAAAAAAAAAAAAAAAAAAAAAAAAAAAAAAAAAAAAAAAAGTCGTATCTTTTTAAATTATCTGTTTACATTTATCCATCATCACAAATAAGCATATAGTCACCGATATATTCACATTTTTATCATTGGCAGTTCTTTAATTAAAAGCTGTGGAATGATAATGGCTAAAACAAAACAAATTTAAAGAAAATGGTGATGTACAATCTAATAAGTAAAATATTTAGCCCAAGGAAAAGGTGCATATACAGAGCTGGTGTGTGAAAATGGGGATTTGAGCTTGAACATAAAATTATTTCCTTAGCATAGCGAGAATATGCTTGAAACCACTTTTTGTTTCATAAATAGAGAATAAACAACCACTTTGTATTGAAAGAAATTGCATAATTATTGTTAGTTAAAATAAAAGTCAAGTTATATGTATACATATTAATACTTTACTAACATTAAATTATATAGGTTTATAAATTTTACTTTATATTTTACTGTGAATTCCTCCCTTTCCTTAAATCTCAGAATGCACGCTTTTACATTTTTTGCTTTTGCCAATTTATATCAATTTCCTGTAAGAATGAGTTATTAATTAATTAAACAAATTATTTTATAAATAGTTTTTTCCTAAAGTCTTCTATTTAACATGATATATATATATATATATATATATATATATATATATATATATATATATATATATATATGTATGTATATATATATATATATATATATATATATATATATATATATATACACTTCAAATACAAGAAAGAAAAATTAATTCATTATTTAGTTGTTGACCTGTTTTCACTGATGAGAACACGTGTAAGGTATTATAAACTTTATAAAATACTTTGAAGATGCAAATAATTAGAGCTTAATAACAGCTGCTTCGTAACATATATAAATGGAGTGTTATTTTGAGTAAATATACTATTAATCAGAACACACTCTGTTGTTAATTTCATAAAATAGTTTTTAGCAAGCTGTATAAAGTTGTTCTAAAGAACTACTTTTTGCAAACGTTCTTCTTTTTGCAATACTAATTGGCTTAGAAAATGCGGCATCATATCCACCAAGTAATTATTTTTTGTTGCCATACAAGAGCATGGCAATTAGTGGTAGAATCAAATAAAATTTGCGTTCATTAATGGAGTTAAATTGTTGCACCCTTTTTATAAGATGGCTGAATAACTTAGAGTGTCTTTGGAGAAATAACTCCTTTGATTTAATGTTGAAGTCTCTGTTTCTGAGAAATTAAATACACAATAAATGATCTTTTAAAACAGTTGTAGGTTTCTTGCAATACTCTAAAATAAATTACTTAAGAATTTTTTTTCTTTTATAGTGATTCCAGAAGAAAGTATTAAATAAAGACAGCTAAAATTCTTCTGAAAATCACTTTCTTTCATGTTAGTAGATTGTGAAACAAAATGTCCTAAAACTTGTTTTTGTAAGAGGATAAATTCCAGAAATAGAAACATTTCTAGGCAACTAGGATTAGAATCCTATGAAAAAGTTTTAGGAACAATTAAAGAAGTATTTATTACAACAAAAAATTTCGCTGGTTTTCTACTTTGTACCTTTAGTCATTAAAAACCTAAATAAAGAAATTTATATCATTATAAAGCAATAAATAAGATTTATTTGTTAATTTTGAATTGCTATATAATTTTTGAAAATATCACTCATTTTTGAGTTAATTTTTAAAAATAATTTTACATAGTGTTGTTTCTCAATATTAATTTCTTAAAATGATTTCAATGATAATTTACTTTTAGCTTAAAATAAAATTATTTATTAATTATTAACTATATACATTTAGAATAAAGTTTTTTTTGAGATTTTAAGTGATCCGATTTTATTTTTGGACCTTCTGTAGCTATGCTATATCATCTGGGAAATAGTGTAGCTATGCTACATCATCTGGGAAATATTGTAGCTATGCTATATCATCTGGGAAAAAGTGTATCTATGAAATATCATCTGGGAAGTAGTGTAGCTATGCTATATCATCTGGGAAAAAGTGTAGCTATGCTAATCATTAGGGAAATATTGTAGCTATGCTATATCATCTGGGAAATATAGTAGCTATGCTATATCATCTGGGAAATAGTGTAGCTATGCTGTATCATCTGGGAAATAGTGTAGCTATGTTATATCATCTGGGAAATATTGTAGCTATGCTATATCATCTGGGATTAGAAACAACAACATTTAGAATAAATTTTCATTTACTTTTCTGATCGAAAGAGGAAGTGTTTAAAATTTATTTCTGATGGATCCTTAATTCTGGTGATGTGTTCCAATTTATGAAATTTGTTTTCTTAATTGAAAATAGCATAGCGGAAGTAATCAATTACATGATTCCGGTGAATTTAATATTTTCTGACATCGATATAAAAAATTGCTTCACAATATTTTCTGTGGTTCATCTAATAGTTAACATTGTATTATATTAGTTATGAATGATAAATTTCATAAGATAAATTATGTTAAACGTCACGATTGTGCAGACATGTATTGGCAGTGAAATTAGAACAATTTCATTGAAAAATAAATTTAATATTATTACAATGAACATATTGTTAAAATTGTTCATTTTTACAATAGAGGGAGAGTGTCCACATGAAGTAGGTGGATAAGTATGAAATAAATTATACAGATTTTCATTCTAGTACTCTAATATTTGTTCACTATTTAATTTCATTTTTCCAAAATAAAGTATCATATTGGGTAAATATGTATCAGCTATGTTACTGCGGAATTCTTCAAAAAGTTATATTTTCAATTAATCATGGGTAATATTGTCCAGTCCTAACAATGAAGGATATGATATTCTTTTACTTGGGAAACAACCTTTAATATGCATATGATTCTTCAGGCTTCTTATTTCGTCTATTAACTTGCAAGCAAAATTCCTTCCATTATATTTTTAGTCGTTCTTTTCTTTTCTCTTGCTTTACTTTTCTTTCGTTTAGAGCATTCCAGTTTATTTTTTTTTCTTATAAACTTCAGTCGAGCAGACAAATCTACCGTTATCACTATGGCCTACAGCTCAACAGTTCCTGAGTTTTGAAACACTGGAAAAATATTTGTATTGATTCAAAGTCCACTTCGAACTTTTGTCAGTTTTTCATCTTGCATATACGAATAATTGACGTTGGAGTAAACAAGAAATCATATAAATTAAACCAATACGATTACGATATCCTATATCCTTGTCTGATTTCAAGTTCTGTTACTTAAAATGCATTAACTACATTCATAGACCAGCTGTGATGTTATTAATATTACCATCTAATATTTTTGACATTGTATGTATGTATGTAAAATTCGTTTAAAAGTTCAACGTCCGGAAAACTACAATGTAAACTAAATAACAATAATAAATTAAGAGAATAATGATTGAAAATTAAAGTACAATAAAAAACTACATATTTATCTTCATTATGGCAACATCAATAAACGTTACAATGTAAATATCAGATTTCAAGTTAAAAAATTCTAATAAGGTTTATTAAAAAAATTGTAATATGTAAGAGTTTCAATCAAAAATGTGCTAATTATTTTATTGAATATTAAGTATCTGTGGTGTTATAAGTACAATTTCTGTAAAATATTTAATAGATTTTGAAGTTTAAAAATTCTTTAAAAAAATACAAGAATTCTTGTTCACAGAATAAACCAGATTCATTTTAATGTGTGAGAAAGTGTTCTCTTACATTCCTTTTACAATTTAAGTAGGTATACTATTGGAACTATCAATTGCATTTCATTCATTATAGATGACTTCTTTTCTCAATTTTAGTACCATTGCTATATCATTTATATTGTCTAAGTCATGACAAAATTGATTCTATATTTCTGCAACATGAACCACCTGATATAATAACTCAAATCATTTTCTATTAAAGGTATGTCAACGTATTGGTTGCAGAAAAAAGTGTCATTGGTGACTTTTTTTATCAGGATTAAGACCATAATTATCTATATGATTGCCTTTCATTGTATTATTTTATATTATATATTGTGAGAGGTAGACATACGCGATGGAACACCTGGTCTGTTCCTTAGATTATCAAGTATAACTCCACCACGTATTACATCTGTCACACCAGATGTATTATGTGGTGGAGCTATACCTGATAACCTAAGGTACAGACCAGGTGTTCCATCGCATAAGTCTATGTCTATGTCTCACAATATATAATATAAAATTTGTTTAATAATCTTAAGTATAAATAAAATATTGTGAATAGGGAAACATTTATAAAAATATAAAACATAAATAGGAATTATATTTATTTACTTTTGCACTTAAATATAATTTATATGTTACAATTTTCTTTTTAAAAATAACTTAAGTATACTTAATTTTAATTAATGTAATTTATTATAGCATTTAATGAATTACATTAATTAATAAAGAATTACTTTCAGCGATAATTTAAATGTAATTTATTAATTAAACTAATTCATTATGCATAACATTTTGATAAGTATGTTATCGCATTAGCTTAAATAGATCTAATAAATAAAGGCATTTTATAATTACGTTCCTTATAATCACCGTAATTTTCGAAAACTACATTTTAATTTGATAATTATTTGAGAGTCACAAGAAGCTGATGCTGTAAAAATTCTTTGTACTTCTATAAAGGTGTTTAATATTGCTTTCACGTGCTACTCTTTACCTTAAAACTTATAATTTTCCTTCTTTACGGTGTTAAAATGTTCTAACCTTGAAGCATGTAAATGGCATTTCACCATAAATCAACATTATAAAGATGTCTCTTATTGGCCAACCTCCATCACGTGATCGATATTTTACTTAAAAATACTTCCTCACGCTATCTGTTCTCCACATGATGGATGGACATTTAATATTTAAAACAAGGCATTAAACACGCGCATTCATACCCGGTTCATTTATGTTGTTGAATGTAAGAAGATTGTATTTTAAATTATACTAAATCGTGCCACATGTAAAATTCATACTCACTGTTCATTTATCCTGAATCTCGTGACGTTTTGTTAAAAATCCATAGCTATTTTACGTAAGAAACGAGTTTATTCTTTACCATAAAGTTAAACTAATGGAATTGCAAATATTTTTAAACTTTTCACTGGATACTAATGAAATACTTATTTTATAGAATTATTGATTCGGATTTTTTCAAATTTTAAAAATAAATTGTTAAAGAAAGCATACTGTTATGTGAGAATTTAGTTATTATAAATATAGATTCTCAATTCTAAGTAATAAAAATTAAATAATATCCATTAATAAGCAAGATAAATCTATTAATATTTCTTCATGATATTTTAATTTGCTTCCAATTAATAAATGATTAAAGTTATTTGCATAATTACATTTTATCATTGTTTAAAGTAAACATTTTAAGAGAAATGAAAGTTAATTTCACGCGCCTACTTTCATTAGTGTATCGAAACCTCCTTGTCCATCCTTTAACCTCTTTGTTTAAGGAACATATATTTTAAAGTTGCTTTGAATGGCAAATTTCTTAAATAACGATATGGTATCCTTAAACTGAGTTAGACAAACATATCTTTAGAAAAAAATCATACACAAAAATAAAACTGAATTTTTCTTATATATAGGTATACAGTTTTATACATATGTCATTAAAAAATTAAAAACATAAATTTGAAATCTTTATTAAAAAGGTAAATTTTAACTTTTCAAGCATATATTTTGCAATGATTAAAATACCATAATTTCAAAATCATCTATAATGAGTACCCATAATATAAGAAAAATCTTTTGATCAGGGGGTTTTGTGCAAAAATGGTGGCCATAAATTTATGTATCTTTTCAGTCTAACTTAATAGCTTGGTTTAAAGTAGACTGTTCTGATATCAGTGAAGCAAGCTGATCTTTTATATTCCTTTAGCATCTCAACACACAAATCTAAATAAATTTCCAAAAATTGCTGAGGATTTCAGTTTTATTTAACTATTATTCTCCTAACATAATTTTTTGTTATAATTGGAAAGTATTTACATGATTAATATAAATTAGCATGTCGTAAAAGCCAGTAAAATGACTTAAATTTAAAATAAATTTAAATATTTTTGAACTATAAAAAGGTACATTGTGGATTTTTAAAATAAATCATTGTTGTTAACAATATAACATTATAAATTTGATGATAATATGCTTTCTTAAAGAGCAAAATTTAATTATACTTGAATATTAGTTAAATATTTTATTTTTAATGAAAAACAATGCTGAGTATACTAGGGGTTGATAATGCGCGCGCGCGTGTGTGTGTGTGTGTTACAAATAACTAGAATTATTTTGGGTGTTTATAGATAATTCTTCGATTCAGGAAAATGTTTTAGCATGATCATTTTCCTAAACCGAAGAATAATAACTGTAAAATTTCAAATATTATTTAAAATTTTAAATATTTAAATAATATTTGAAATTTTACAGTTAAACCTTGAACATCTTTGTGTGTAGCTTTAATCGTTCAAATACTTACTCCCATCACAACTATTAACTACAGGAAAAGTTAAAAAAATAATAATTCGTTTTCGTTTTAAGATTATAAAATTATTTTTGAAAAATTATGACTTATATTAGAAGGAATTACCTGCTTTTTCATTTTTTGTCATTATAAAATAACTTTACTCACACATTCATCGTATAAAGCATGAATATCGTTAAAAAAACTAATAACTATTAACTGTGTAGTACATTTCGCTGCCGAACTTTCAATAATTTGCTAAAAATAAAAAGCTTAAGAACATGATAACAAATAGTATTTTGCTTTGTTTTTTGTGATCGATAATACCGTTTAGAGATTTTACTGCACGCGGCGGTTGAATGGAGCATCATTAACCATATTTACACTTGCTACCCATAATAACTACTTATGTAATGCCTCATAACAAACTATTAATTAGCGATTTTACTTCTCATAATTACTTATTATTACATTAACATATTTATCTATAGTTAACATTAATATGACATAACAAGTCAACATCTGTTTATATATATATATATATATATATATATATATACAACTCAATATATATATATATATATATATATATATATATTGAGTTGTTCAGAAAGTAATTTCGTTTTTTTAGGGGAATGAAGGACAGGTTTTCGTATAATAAACAAATACTTTATTAAATTATATATTGGCCAATCTAGTACAACACCTTTTGCAATCTTTTTGGTAATAGCATAATTCCACGCTTATAAAATTTTTGGTCTTTGCTGGCAAAAGGTGGTTTTTGACCTCCTCATTTGAGGTGAAGTTTTTACCCTCTAAAAAATTTTGGAGTGATCGGAACAAATAATAATCCGATGGTGCCAGGTCTGGAGAATATGGTATGGTCTTGTATCCCATTCAAGCTGCAAAAGCTTTGGGCAATTGACCAAACTTATGTGAGGTCTCGCGTTGTCTTGGTCTTACTACAACTTTCCTGTTGTTTAGTGCTGGCCTTTTCTGCTGAAGTGCATTATACGTCCAACTGATGACAGTAGACTTCCGAATTAAACGTTGTGTTATCCGGTAAAATCTCAAAAAAAAAAATAAATAAAATAAATAAATAAATAAATAATAATAATAATAAAACGATTACTTTAAAATTTCACTGAACAGAGAGTATTACCTTCTTTTGGTGAACATCTATCTGCCTTGGAAATGGTTTCAGCCGGTTCATCTTTTTTGCTCCATGACCTCTTGCGTTTGATGTTTTTATATACAACCCATTTTTCGTCCCCAGTGATGATGCGCTTCAAAAACGGATCATTTTCGTGACGTTTGAGAAGCGTATCTTATACGTCAATGCGGCGACACAAATTTCTCTCTGTAAAAACATGCGGAACCCATAAATCGAGATTCGCGGATAATCCCAGGCCTTTCAAGTGATCATAAACTGTTGTTATTCGCAGGTTCGCGTCAACAAATGCATTTATCGTGTCTTTTATCAGCTTCAACTGGCCTTCCCGAACGTAGTGCAACTTCGACATCCAAATTGCCGGATCGAAATTTACCGAATCAGTTATGGCACTGGCTTACTGTCAAAACACCTTCTCCATACACATCAGTCAATTTCTTTCTGGCTTGAACAGCATTTTCACACTTTCTGTAGTAAAACAGTAAGATATGTTGCAATGCTACTTATCGCTCTCCATTTTTAATAGGGCACCAACCAAAAACTACTACGTAGAATTATAATTAGAATTTTTCACTCACAAGCTTTGCTATAAGAACACTCAAAGCATATAATAATTAAACGGCTTAAGTATGAAGTTGGGTACAAAAAAAAATACAATCAAATTCTTTGTCGGGAAAAAACGAAATTACTTTCCGAACAACTCAATATATATATATATATATATATATATATATATATATATATATATATATGTGTGTGTGTGTGTGTGTGTGTGTGTGTGTGTGTGTGTGTATGTATGTATAAAGAAAGAAAGAAAGAGATTTTGTTAGAAAACATAAATGAATATTTCTAAATTGCGATTAACAAAAATGAAAATTAGTTCATAAATCACTATTCAACTGTCAATAATTTTGAACATTATTCAAAAGAATTATTTGAAAAGATTATATTTATATAAAATTCTCATGTATATTTCCTTTTTGTAACTTGTAAGAAAATAATGTAAGCATCTAATTGCACTTATTTACTTTATATAAGGTAAAGAATAAAGCTAAAAGTATTAGATTTAAAATACGATATAATAAATTATTAGTCATACGCATCTTTATAATCGTGTCCTATGGGAATTTCTGTATTATATGACAAATAGTAATTTTTGAACTATAAAAATTGTAGCATAAATATTTTTCTAATGTCATAATTTTCCTCCATAACATATTGGCAGAAGACTTTCTCAAAAAAAGTTTTTAAAGCATATTTTTCTATTTACTACAAAGAAGTAAAAACGAATTTCAAGTTTTATATTGTTTTAAAATACATTGTATCCGTAATTGACCACATTATTGAATCATATGAAACAATTAACTTAAATAATAAAATAGATGTATTTTTTATATTCAATAATCAAAACAGTTGGCAGTCTCTATTTATAGTTAAATAAAAACAAAAAAGATATAGAGAGGGTCACAGAATTTCCTAATAGCATACAATATTAATAGTTTTATATGAGTATTGCAGATAATATTAAATAATCATTATTTCTTTTGCATTGCTTCAGTCATATTAATTCAATCAAATTGAAAAGAAATTGCAAATGAAATAATGAAATCTTAAGATTGAAATCTAAAAAAAGAAGGAAAAATTTGAAATATTTCACATATACTCATCACAAAAGAACTCACATATACTCATCACAAAATATTGATGTACTGTGATGCCCAAATTATTTAATGAACTAAAATAAAATATATACAGAAAATTATTTAGTAAATAGAAAAACTTCCAAATAATACACACTATATTAAGCTACTTAAATCTATTTTAGACAGACATAAAATAAACTAGGTACTGAGGAAATATAATGAATAATATATGGTTTGAGGGGTGATTATCATATCAAAATATTTGAATTAGAATATAACAATGGCAATAAGTATTATTGGTGTCATTCAATATATGGAACTGACTGTTTTTTAAATCAATTAAGCTGCTATTTATTATCTCGTAGGGGTAGTTTGTCTTTATATAGTATTATAAGAACTATATCAAATAACAATGAATAAATAAACTCTGACGTATGCAAAAAATTTTTATACATAACATTTTTGGAAGATTTTTATATCAGAAAAACTACTTATCTAATAAATAAAAATGGAGTTTATAAACAGCAAAAAAATTTTTGCACATTTAGCGCACACACACACATATATATACACACAATACAAAAAGATGGAATTATGGTAGTTCATAGTTATCTGATGAAAAATGTTTACGCTCCAGAAATTGGTAACAACTCTAAAAATATCAGGAAAACGAAGTTTCAAAAATGATTTGGAGGGAAATATTATTGTACTTGCTTTGTAACACTTATAAGAAAGCCAACTCATTCGGTGCCTTAACTTATTAGATTACTGAAAATAGGAGGAAGTAACTTCTTTCTCACCAAATATCCCATCATGCACTTTTTTACTTCCGCTGTGTTCCCGAGCAACCAACTAAAATAGTTTTGGATGCATTGAAAATACTTTTGTAGAGAATTGAATTTATTTTCAAGATTTGTTGGGGTGAAGTAGTTGAGAAGAATTCTGCAAATGTAAATAAAGATTCATAAAAGATTTATGTAAACTATATTTAGAGTGACATTTTTCAAAAGGGCAATATTTGCCCCTCGATTCAGATTTAATATTGCTTTACTTCAAACAAATATGATTTTAAATACGTCATTGCGTTTTGTTTGGAAAATCTAGAATTTATTAGAATTTAAATGCACAAAAATATATATTAAATACTTTTGAAATGTATTTTAATTTGAAATCAGCTAATAAGCATTGGTAGTTCTGAAAATATTCAGCAAAAATTACTATTTGCAGAGTTTCTTCATGTAGTATTTTTAAGGAATGATTTTGAATCGTGGAAATATGAATTTTAATACTATAACTAGAAAAAAACTGTCAGGCTTGGAAGATTTAATTAGTGCTTTGCTGTCGATGATGTGGTAATTAAAGTTTTAGAAAAAATTAACTCATCATTTCCCATGTGTTTTTTTTAAATATTCCAAGCCACATGAAAAATGTTTAATCCTCTAAGAGGAGAACTAAATATAATCTGAAAAACAAATGCAGAACTGTTTTTCTAAAATCATTAATAGTATAAGAAAGATTAATGTAAGTTTATCAAGTGATAACTTCTCCAGAGTGTATAAGAAAAGTTATGGCTTTCAGAGAATTTTATAATGAGCCAACCAGTTTCTTAATCATAGTTATCCAACCAACTGTATTGTATCAAAACTAAATTGAAGTTATAAAAAAATTTAGAGTTTTATGCATTTTATTTTTTGATGATATTAGTTCTCATTTTTCCCTTTTTGTTTTATTCCTGTATACCATAGATAAAATTCTATTTCTAACATCAGTATTTCCAACTCAGTTGAATTCTTATTTATGTTGACACACATGTTTTTGAAATAGAATGTATCATTAAGTTTAATAAGTAATTTTAATTTAAAATGATTGGATGCTTAATAAAATATTTTTTTAATTTAAAATGCTATTACAAATTCTACTTCTATGCATTCAGACAAATTGTAAATGTTATTGTTATATTTTGCGTAAAAATGTTTGATTATTTTTCTAAAATATCGCGAAACAATATTGAAGTTTGAAAGATGTAAATAGTTAAAAATTATTCAATTTCAATTACAAGCAATGAAGAAATAAAACTAAGCAACATATTTATTTCAATTTATCACTATTTTTTCTACCCATTAAAACTATTTTAATTACAAATAAATAAAAAGTGCATGAAATAATCATAATAAAAATATCAGGATAATATAATATAGAAATTAGATGCCTGAAATTTAAAGTGAAATTTATAGATATGTATTCCCATTTTATATACTCATCATTATAGAAAAAGGTTTATAATTACTCTATTAAAATATATTAAAATATAGAAGTTTATAACAAAAAGATATATCAAATTAATTTTACTCTTTACTGAAGTTCCTTCTTTTTCAAACGAAAAGAAGAATCAAAGTTAACAACATGCGTAAAAGTTAAAAACTCTAAGAAGTAGTAAAAATGTGTCGAACTAAAACAAAATAAAAATGGTTGTCATCAGATTATGACATTTGTAAAAATCTTGAAACATGCCTTGTATTGCAATGGCATATTAGTTAGAGTATAAGATCAAAGTACAACTAAAATGCATATTAAAACAAAAAAATAAAAGGTTTTCAAAGTCATAAATGTTTATTTTTATTTTATAAAACCAGATCAGACACTACCGAAACAGCAATTACCATACTGAAAGAGGAAAAAAGAACTTAAACTTTGCTGAGGAATATTATTACAACAAGCAAAAGTTTTCAAAACCTTATTTTTCAATTTTGAATTTTAAAAAATGCGAATATCTTGATAGTTTTAGAAAAAATTCTGATTAATTGTAATCTAAATGTAATTCAAGTTTCCTAGATGTCACCATGCACATTTTGCAGAGCGAAATTTTTATAACGATATTTCTATTCTAGGAAATAATTTTTCAACAAATTTGAATATCTACTAAAGATATTTTTACAGATTTTGTTTTTTTTTCCACCTTGAATTCCCTAACAGGTTAATGTTATTTTTATGAATATATATGCGCAGCATCGGCATTAATATGGAACTGCTATATATTTGACTTTTTAATAATGCAATAGCAGTTAGCGCATCTTCTGGAATTTTTATGATAGTTGTAAATTACTTAAAATAGAATATTTCTGAAGAAACTCTTCTGCGGAAGTACATCGTGCATAACTAATAAAACTTTCTATGCATTGCAAAATACTTGAAGAAATATAAATTACAGTGAATTATTTAAATATCGTAATAATACAGTAAACATTTAATAAATTCATTTAGTGTTTGCTAGAAATAGTTAACGCCATTTATTGAGATTGATGGAGCACGGAAGAAATTTATTTTATCAAAAACGACTGCCTTTTCTTGATACATTGATGCAACATTACAATCTATCAGATAAATCTTTATTTTTCAAGATCGCTTCAGTTAATTTCCATAATTAATCGCCTTCTTTTGTGTTTACTAATATTTCTAGTTAATTTAGATATTCTATTGCTAATCAAATCTGAAAACCTATTGAGTAAAAGGAAAACTTATCATTAATATAAGATAAACAATTTCATTTTCTTTAATGCGTTCGCATATAAGGTGATTCTAAGGAAATGTATTGGTTTAAGGAATGAATTCATACCTTTTCTACTTAACGATTATCCACCAATATCTCAATCTAAAATTTCCAAATAAAATAGTTTGTCACTTGAAAGAAAAATTAATACTTCAAAAAATGATAACAAAAAACGATAATCTCCTAGATATTGACTAAATAAGTTTTATTTGCATTAATGACCTTAGTATAAAAGAACTCACATGATTAATTGCTGCTTTATTAAATTTTTTACTATCAACGTACTTTTATTTAAAATAAAAATATACTTATTGAAAAAAGAAATAAAAAATCAATGTACTTAGGATTTTTTATATGCATCCTAATTAAGTAATTAATAGCTTCTTAAGCATTTAGATTTTATAAAAATATATTTGAGCATAACTTATAACTCATAGAACAAAACAAATAAAATTTTATTTCATTTAACACATTGCATCAAAATTTTAAAAACATTACGTTGAACGGTAAAATTTAATGTGATTTTAACTAAAGGAATCCAAAAATAATTTTTTTTACATTATTTCGCATCTAGTAATGAATCAATATTATCTAATCTTATTGATAAGATTAGCTCTCTAAAAAAGGCAAATTTATTTTGTTTAGTATTCAGAACAAGCAGAGTTGACAGTGTCTTGTGTGTAGAGAAAAATGTAAATAATATAAACTCTATTTATCTCTATGTAATGATGATGTATATATTGCGTACACACAAAAAAACAGACCGTGGTAGCCTGGTGGTTAGAGTATCAACCTTCCATCCGGAAATGTGGGGTTCGATTCCCAATAGCCGCAAAAACCCACCGAGCACATTGGATATATGTGCTCGTTAAATTTGTTGAATCGAAAGTCATATGGTCGGTCTTTGAGCAGTCACCATAGGTGCAATGGTCTGGAGAAGATTTTCTCCCTCTTTAGATCAATGTCAAAATTGAGGGGTGCCATCTATCGGAGGATTTTGAAAAAAAGAGCAAAGACGTACATTCACCTTTGTGGTGCTGTGATTCAAACAAAAGACACTCCCTATTGACTTAAATTTGTGAACGCTAAGGCATAGCGAGCTTGGCTTGCCCATTTGTCATAAGTAAAAACAACACAACAACACACCAAAAAACAGTCCAGTCTCCATAATATTTGCCTATTATGCATGAAAAACATGAAGAGTTTTGTCTTAAGTAATGATCTGCTGCAAAAACTAATCATTTCTTGTCATCCCGAAAAAGCCTTCTCAAGTCACAAGCGTTTTGAAGGAATTTCTGAACAATAAATCTTATTTATGTCTTCAATTCACTGACGTAACCCATACAGAGAAATATAGCACTTTTATCTTATAAATATATTTATCTAGCTATATCATCATTTCATAGTTCACCAGGATACCAAATTTTGCACCAATACATCAAAATTTAGAAAGCAATTACTGTCATCTTTGATCATCGGAAGCTATTTGATTCAGTTAATACATTTTTGCCACTAGAAACTATTCAAAGGGAAATCTGTAATTTAGACTCCATCCCCAACCAAATATCATTTTGTATATATGCTGCAAGCTCAGTGATTTGGTTTGTTTGTTTGTCGCTCAACGCTGCTTTTTTGCACACGAGGACTAATTAGACCGGGACATACGGTTTAAAGTGCTGTAAGATCATTAAGAAGCTAGTGAAATTAACATTTATTATGTTGTTACTAATATATTTTTTGTCCAGAAGTTTAAATTTTTCAAATTGTTTATGTTTATAAATACTTTGTATGCTTTAAATTTGATGACAAAATTTTTAAAACGTTTCTTGAAATCATATAGTATAACATAGCAATGCATTTTGTATTTTATAAATTTTTTATAGCTATTTAAATGAATTTCATTTTATGCATTTTTATATTTAAATGCATTTATTTATGCATTTCAAATCATAACACTTTTGACAAGTTAAATCAACTTTAAAAAAAACATTTTTTAATTAAATGTTTATTGTACATGTCTACGTCAATTAACGCAGTTTATTTTAAAAAAAACTATACCATTTCACGAAATAATAATATAATCTAAACTCTCATGAATAATGATGGAGCTAAAAGAAAGTTATGACATAAAACACTAACTAATAAAAACTTTTAATCAAGATATTTTATGACAATTTTTCCTTAAGAACATTAAAAGTTTGTATCATTGGTTCACCGTTTTTACTCAAATTTTCTATTGTCCATCATTTATGTTATAGAATGATATTCCGAATAAAGCTAGCCACTTCACCTGAACACGAAATTGAGCCATCAAACTATTGGACTAAATATTAATGCACTAATTTTTCAGATACTAATCTTTCAGGTGACTTCCTGTAATCACTATATAGCAAGTCCAAACAAGTTGATTAATAAAATTTAAGAAATAGTTTAGTAGCTATATCACATCGTATATCTTGATTGTAAAAATCATCCACTTAAAATATTCATTTTGACAGATTGCTAACTAATAAACATTTGTTTTTTCACGTTTATATTTATTTTCTAATTCACTTTCTCAATTTAAAACATGCAATAATTGGAAGACAAAAATAAAAACTATAGACCGAGTTAATTAAGAAAAATATTAACTTCTCCTTATTTACTTTTAAATTTTCAATATATTAAGCTAAAGTCAATTTTTAGAAAGTTTAATAGTGGGAAAATTGAATAGTTTCAGGAAAACTATCTTAAATATTAAAACTTTTATATATCAAGATTCAAACTGTTTCATAAAATATTAGGAATTAGGATTTCTTTATAAATAAAAAAAATTGGTAATTGCTTTATAACCAGAA
The DNA here is from genome assembly GCA_030067965.1 of Latrodectus elegans. Lineage (NCBI taxonomy): Eukaryota > Metazoa > Arthropoda > Arachnida > Araneae > Theridiidae > Latrodectus > Latrodectus elegans. The sequence goes on from CM057812.1 coordinate 47,412,819, forward strand.
AAATTAAAAGAAATATTCCTTTTTTACTGAGGTAGGAAAAACAATTTTTACATCTGAAGAGGTAGACTTGACTGAAGATTAAGCAGTCACTAGAGAATATGTGAAGGAAAACATCTGGCCTGCTTTTGTGTTTTTAATGAAATCCCTTCAAGTTTTTGCAGAAGAATAAATCCGGTAATCTTATTATCTTCCTTGACTTCCAGGTAATTATTTGTTTTTATAATATGTCATACAACTTATATTGCTAAGTGGATTGGAAAAATAATTGTTGCCATTATGTATTGATGTATATACTAATTTAATGAACTCTGTGCCTATTTAATCCATTACAGATGAGGAGATATCTATGATACATTTTCTGTTTGTGTTTTCTAAAAAGAAAAAAAATTTATTCACTCTAAATCTAATTGATATGTAATATATGTATATATAAACCCGTATTTTATTATTGACATAATAAAATTTTTTTATTACAAAATTTTTTAACTTGAAATCAAATTTTAGACAAATAAATTTTCTTCTTATAACTGTGTATAACTTGTCAGTTTGACTGAAAAAAATATTGTATACATTAAAACTAATTTATCTTTTAAAAAAATTAAAAATGTAAAGTTTTAGCAAGTGAATAAATTTCCTGAAAATAATTGGCTTTATCATACTGCTAGCAAACAACTCGGTTTTTACTATTTTAAACCTATTCAATATAATTCATATTTAAAGGAACGGTTTATAAGAGAATGTTGAAAATATTGTTTAAGAAATTGATTTATTTAGGAGTGTCCAAAAATAGTGGTGATTAATACTGTTAGAAATATAATTGTAAATATATAAAAGTTTCTTCCCCAAATGCTAATAATTTTAGATATTTTAATAAATGTTGAAAATACTATAGAAAATTCAAAAATAATTGAAAATATTAATTGAAAAAATAATTGAAAATTTAAAATAATGGAAAAAATAATTGAAAATTTAAAATAATTGAAAACAATAATAAACTAAAGTAATTTAAAATAGTTGAAAAAATTAATACAAACACTATTACAAAATTAGTAGTAAAAAGTATTATTCCAAAGTAAAAAGTATTAGTATTGTTCCAAAATAAATACGAATGTGATACAGTTAAGATAATTATGTTTTTCAAGAAAAAAAACATTCTGAATATATTCCATTAACTAATGAACTTGTGAAAAAAATGTTTTCTTCTGTAAGAGTAAATTAAGAGCAAAAAATAGCGTGATATATTCTGTTCTATTCTCTTTTAATTTTGAAAAAATAATGGTCCAGAAATTTCCTTCATACTGTAGATAATCAATTGCTCTATTTTAAACATATATGACAGTATTTTTAACGTACTTCTATAAATAAATTGTTTAAAGCTGTGAGACACATATAGTTCATATATAGAAATTTTGAAAGCAATAAAATATGATTGGTTCATATTAATAAAAAAATGTGCACCAAAAAGTAAACATTTTAGTCTTATCTTCTTCCCTAATTTTTAAAAGGTGCTGATTTGTTCTTTTGTAATACTTATTTAAATGGAATTTTTGTAACATGATTATTGACTAATATACCATATTCTTATTTAACATCAATTTCATAAAATAATAATAGTACTCAATAATGTAATTATTGATATAAGACATAATTAATATAACTATAATAAGGAAAATCAAATAAAATTTCAAAACACAATGAAGATGGAATAACAAAACGTTTAATATATTATCTTTTTTCAGCTATAAAAAACAATTTAAACTTATGTACTTATATATTAAGTAATAAATCCTACTTCTGCACTCAGAAGAAGATGTAAAATGTGTTGTTCTTAAAAAGAATAAAAAGATGACATAAACAAATAAAAAAATTTTCTTCAAGAATTACTACGAAATTACGAATAAAGGTAATTAACTACCGCTTAAAAATATCAAATGAAAATATATCACGTTTACTAAAGTGTATATATAAAGTTCATATGTATACAGAAATCTTTTTTTTTTCACTTCTATTTAAAAATGTAATTTTCCTGCATTTTTTGTAATTATTCTTACTTTTCTTACCATGAAACACGTTTTCTACCTAAATTAACTAAAAATAAGTAACTAATAAGTACATTTCTAAAAAATTCCTGTTTTAATGTTCAATAAGGAATAAATTTTTATGATTTTGAGGAATATTGAAGTAGTCCTTCACTTTATTCAAAAAAAAAAAGAACCAATAGATAATAAAAATAGCATAACTTGAGAAAAATTAAGTTTTAGCAACGAAACTTTTCTTGATATCTTACACTGAAGTAAGAAAGCAGTTCTGTGGTAAAATATCTGCATAAACACGCATATAAACGTGCTTAATGAGATAGATTTTAAAACCATTTCATTTTATCCGCTTTCGTTTGCTAATTGCTTTAGCACACCTGTTTTCCTTTATTTGTTTCAAATTTCTTATAATAGTCATCTACAGCATTTCTGTGCAAACATGTGTTGATATGCAAGCAGATTTATAAATTCAATGGAAATACCATTGAAGATTAATCAAGACTTATATATTAACTATTTGCTTATGAAGTTACTCGGATATTCCTATCAAATTGAATATACACTGTCATTAAAATCGTACAGATGATGTATTAAAATCCACCTAAGAGAGCCACTATTTGTGTCAACAAGCTCGGTGCTATCGAGATAATTGAAATTGGCAATTTTTTCATGAGATGTCAGATACAGTGATATCATAACAAATAATTTGCCTATGACTCCATAAAAAACATCAGCATATTCAGAAAGACCAGCAATTAGTATGCTATTGATATCGTTTCACAGAAAAACTTGTGCTTGAACACATACAAAAGAAATGAAGGGACTATAATGATTTCATAGGGAAAAAAAGTGATACAGATTGTACTGAAGAACTCTTGATATCGTTTTCAGTAAAATCTGGATCACATTCATTGGATAAGAAAAGAATGGGTCAATATACTGTTCCCTTATAAACATTAATTTTTTCGTAAGCAATGGTTTAAGAAATACAGAAATCAGGCGAATTTCAAAGACTTTCACAAGATTACTATATTTCAAAAAGATGGCACGCTTGCTGCTATAGATCATGCAAATGACAAATTAAGAAGTATCCATGACCAAAAAATTGTTTTCCTTATTGATCCACAGGCTGTTATTCTTTCGCTTACTAATCTAAATTATAATAATAATGCACTGGTCCACTCTTGCAGAATGAAATTACATGGACTCATTGAAATCAAGAATCGTGTCAATGGATCCCAAGCCACTGCGATGTTTTTGGAAATGAGCTGGCAATGACAGACTTGCGAAAGCTGGTTTTCTTATGATCCTGCCAAATACCTATTTGCCTTTTCGTAACATTAAAAGTGTAATCCTTAGTAAAATAAAGTATGGCAGAGTTTCTCGTAATGTTGATGCGGCTGTGGACAGGCAATGGAAAATTCTACTTGATGGGAATAATAAAATCCATGACTCCTTACTACGAGCTGCTAATGTCGCTTGTTTTCGGACATGACTATCTACAAAGGCATTTGTATCGAATAAGTGCAATGAATTCTGCTTGTTGTCTATGATGATGATATGGATGCTGCTCACCTCAAGAACTGCCCTGAAGTTTTAAAGTTTATGGTTGACAACTCTTTTGAGGATACTAAAGGACTTTATTCTTGTTTTTATACATGTTCCTATTTTTATTGGACGACTCCTCGATTAATGGCAGGGATGCCAAAGACGGGCTTAAGATGAAAAATTTTTTAAAAAATTCAAAAAAACACAGCAACTGTTTTGCGTGTTTCACAGTTTGAATAGAGATATCAGTCAATAATGGAACTAGTCTTCTTGTGTCTTTCATGTTGGATTAGCAATCTCCAACCCATTAATTCGTTAATGCTTGTCAGATATGCCACCTTATACAAGAAAATACACACTTATGATCTCTTACAATAAGGAGAACGTGAAACATTGTTTTGAAAGATGCTGACAGTATTTTTACCAAACTTTTAACCTATAAAGCTGGCCTGAGTCATTTCCTAAAGATGTCTTTTTGCTTCTTGCAATATCTGTGCAAGAATTGTCAAAAATGGGATTTCTATTATATGTCCATTTCGAGAATGAGCTCAAAACTCCAAATTGTTGATGACGACGAGTTTGTAGGCTTGGAAGTGACCTGTTTGAATCATCAACTTCAAGCCTGATAAATATAATTTAACATCATATTAAAGATAATTAAATATTTAAAATAAAATATAGAAAAGCAATACAATTGATAAATTCTAATGATTATTTGGTAGCAAATTCAAGTCTTTTATGGATTAGATTTCTAAAGCATACCAAAAGCTTACTGATTTTTATCCCTATCTTAATAACCATTTTTTATCATAAACTAAAGTCTCTTAGACTTTAAAAGAGCAGGAAAAGCACACAAACTTGACAAGTGATATAAAATAGTAAATAAAATGCTTCCGTTTTTCCATTCACGCTTGTTGTTTGACATGTATACTGTGTACAGAGTGAAGACTAAGCGAGTTGTCACTGTCCCCATTGCAAATATTTCAATAAAATTTTTGTTAATCTAAGAATTTCATTTTATTTGTATCAGTATGTAAGCAAATTAAATGTCGAACTTAATTTAATAGTCTTTCAGTGTTGTTATCATGTGTTACTTATATACCTTGTTATATTAATTGCTATATATTATACTTATTATAATATAGAATTTATCATTAAATATAATGTTGATGTATTGGATTAAAATTATTAGTTTATAAATATTTAAGAATATTTTTTAAAAATTTTAAATCATGAAATTTAGAGAAATATATTGAATAGGGTAAATATTTACAATAATATAATTTATTTTTAATATTTTAACATAAAAAAAATTTACTTTACTTAATGTTTTTTGATATGCTTAAAAAAGCCGCCAATATTATATTGTATATTTATTCTTAATTAAATTATTTTACCACAAAAACGAAATAAATAATAACAGATGCAACAATACAATATGTGAGAGAGACTATTTCTCTCTCCCCGTCTGTCTCGTTGATTCTAAATTTTCTCTCAACATCAATAAAACTACGGAATACTTTTGTAATAGGTGAAATTTTTGAAAGAGATTTTTATCTATGTATATATATTGAGATTTCTTTCAAATATGTATTGATATTAAATATATATTTAAACTGAAAATACTTTAAATGTGCTTAAATTTATTATCTTTAATAATGTACTATTCATAATTATCGATAAATAATAATTTTATATTGTCAAAATCCATTAAAAAAAGCTGCAATAATATTTTTATTCTAGACCCCAAAAATTAAAGATTTATGGATTTCATACTGGATTTTCAAAAAGCAATTCTTAATTTCTTTTCAGAATTAAAATATTTTTGCATTCGAATTCTGTTTCCTTTACATTTCCTTGGATAACCCAGTGAAGCATTTTAAACTACTAGTTCAAAAATCTTACAAAAATATTAGTTTATTAAAATAACAATTTGAAAAGGATTGGAAATGATTTATTGGAATTTACTCAGTTATCTTAAAATTTTATCAATATTTAAAATATATCTATTTTGAAAAATACAGAAAAATTTCTTCATGATTTCATAAATTTTAATCTACGGAACTATACTATTTGTAAAGTAGTCAAACATTTTTATTGTTCTTATTGTTTATTTCAATTTCTAAAATAGACTGCATTGCTTTCGATTGACATATTTATGCAGGCATCTCCAAGAAATTTAGGGTTAAAGAAATACAAATTTAATAAATATATTTATGACCGTTGGCATTATCAGTTTAAGTAGGGAAACGAACTAAGATTAAATAATAGAAGCCGACAGTGCAATCTCTGTTGCTTCAAGTCTTTGCCACACCTCATTATTAACAATTGCATATGCTGAGAAACAGCCATTAAGCCACTCTGTAAGCCAATACCAGATGTTTTCAGTTGGCGCGCATTCTGGAGACCTTGCAAGCCAAAATGAACATCGAATATCTTCTGATTTACTGAAAGTCAGAAAACGGCGTGTAACGTATACATTTGCCTGGCCTTGTTTAAAGATGACTTTTTGCAGGTTTAAAATGTCGGACAAAACCACTGGATTAAAGATCTCAAAAATGTACTGATCACCAATCAAACTGATTTCCATTCGAACTTGAGATTTATGTATCATATGCTTAATAGCCGCTTTACTATTGCAAAAAATGCAATATTTCTATGATGATATTAAATGCAAACCAGCAATATACGTTCACAATAGAGCTTTCAGACACATATATAACTATTAGAGTTGTCTACCAAAAATGTCTTTTAGTAAACCGTTTTGAATTTCATTGTCGAAGGAAACCGAGGTAATGAATGTAATCCTTGCATATGTGCTGTGTGTGTTTTAAATGTTATCGCACTCAAAGAGTAAATCTTGAATATGTCGCAATCAACCCCATTTCCTGAGTAATAGTCTCTGAGGTAGTTAAATGATTTTACAAGGCGAAATTTTGTTATGTCTTTCTTCTCAGGTGTTGTTATAGAAATGCATTGAAATCTTCAACACCATTATGATCCTTAATAAGATACTGGTTTATAATTCGCATGGCACTAAATATATTTCAATACATCAAAGAACAATAATCCATATTCCCTGTAGGCATTCATCCTGTCTCGATCTACTATCATTCCACCCGTTGCCTTAAGTCATTTTTCTTATAATTCATAGCATAACGTGATATTCTGAGAAAAATCTGACCTATTGAAATCATTTGAAATAACAAATACACACTACAAAATTTTTACGAAGCTATTCAGATATTAATTGTTTCATCTGCTTCTTAAGTCTTTCTATGTCTAGTTCCTTTAAATTGATTTTGACACTCGAAAAACAATCTTTTTAGGTGGTACAACTTTAATGTATATATATTACATTAAAGTTGTACATAAAGTTGTACAACTTTAATGTATTAGTATATATATATAATAGATTGCAAAATAAAATATTACTGATACATAAAAACAGAGGATGTATTCGCCACCAATCCAGTCTCTGCCTATCAAGATAAATGTTTTCGTGTTTCTCCTCATTTTTTTGTATGTTAACTTATCTTAAGCAAGATTACCAAATCACTATTGGTATCGTGATTCACTTTTAAACTGTAAAACTAAAATAAAACTAATAATCTAAAGATTTAAAATAAAACAAATTTTTAATATTACTTAAAGTTTACTAGAGTCTAAATATATTTTGATAATCATCACTGAAATGAAATAATAATTGAAAATGGTAAGAGTTATACAAAAAAGAATAATCTTTTTATTCTAAGCTTTTAACTGTTTATATATGTCTTAAAAGAATCTAAAATAAAATAGAAAATAACTTTAATGTTTTCCATTTCTAAAACAGAAAAAAATTATTGTTGATATTATATACTTTAATAAAAAATAAAATAATAGAAATAATAATTATATGAAAATATAACGCAACAAAGCATATCTTTTCATATTCTTCGAAAAATATCTGATGTAAATTTTCCTTTTATCTCCACATTACCAAAAACGTTTGTAGAATTTTGTTATGTAGATAATTTAAGAATATAAAGAATGTAAGAAAAATATTTGATTTATGTAACTGGAATACTGTTGCGATAGATGTTGTAAAAATTCAATGTTTATCAGCACTAGAAGAAGATCGATTGCTTCTCATTCTTGATATTTACACAAAAGCGCTCTCTTTCACATCGCATACACAAAAGAAATAGAAATTTGTTTCTTTCCTTTATAGTACGAGAAATATTTGTATCAAATTTTCAATAATGAATGCATAGTTTCTCTTATAATTATATGACTTCGAGAAGTGCTTTCAAACACGAAAGTAATGTACAATAAAAATCAGATATAAAATTTATGTTTCGTGTAATATTTGTGAATAGCCTATTTGCTTATATTATTTGATTGAATAGAAATGGCATCAAATATTACCATTGTGCCTTTAAATGATATTATTCAAAATTTTTCGAGAATAATTTTTATCAAATAAATAGTTTTATAACGTGTAAGATAAGATTATGAAGTAAAATTTTAATTATTTTATGTTATGATTCTTATAAGCGATGAAGATTTTTATATTTACAATATAAGCGCTTATATTTTTTTATTTTTATCTTCTTATAAACGTTGATAAATTTTTATAATTATTTTAAATAAGTTAAGGTGATCAATGGAAATATTGCCAGAACTGTGTTTAATAAATTACTTTTACAGAAGAGAATGCTAGAAAAATGGTATTCCTAATCATTGAATTCTTTAAGCAAAAATGTTTTTAATAATCCAGAATGTCATGTACATTTTGCTTTGATTCTTTAAGACAGCATTTTAAATAACAATTTTGGAATGCCACTCTGTAAAACTTTAATGGTACATAAAAATTTAGTGTTAAAAAAATTTCATTAATTCAATATGGAAAAGTTTATATAAACAAATAAAAGAAATTATGTCATTAATAAGTAATTTTGCATGTGAATGAAAAGTCTTTTTAAAGATATACATAAAAAATATTTTTAAATGTTCTAAAACCTAATGAATAGAATATTAATTTAAGCAGTTATATACATAATATTATTTATTAGATTATTATGTTCAATATTTAAAATGTTCAGCAAGAATTTAAAAATATACAAAATATATAGTTCATTTAGACGATTTGAGTATATACATCATTACGAAATCTATCTTTTAGCATAATTTCCGTTTCTGCAAAAATATACGTTTCATTACTAACGAACTATAGTTCCCATATTTATATAATATTTGCAACGAAAAAGCGAATGAGCATTAATATCGTGTGCGAAAAAAGGAAGATTTATATAACAAGAAAAACATATGTAGGTCATGAACTAATGTTTTTTTAGGAACATTAACTAGAGGTACTTCCTACTAATGAATGCGCAAAAGCAATTACTTTGCACGATGGAAAATAATTAAGCACAAGTATCTATTTTTTGAAACTATTTATGTTACTAAGACTATTCTTCTATCATTCAATACAGTATGTTTTCTAACATTATTTTTTGGATTAAATTTTCCTGTTTTTTAATTGAAGGAAAGAAAATTTATGGAATGTCTTACATTATGAAAGTACATTTTCATTAAAGTTAACTAAAATCAGGAATAAAAATAAATTAAATTATTAATATTTCTTTCATTTATCTTTATAATAAGTAAAATCATTTCCAATAATTAATATAATATTCAATGTATCTTATATTATTTATCGGAATAACATATAATATATTGAAGTATGAAGGAAATATTAGATATTGGATAAAATTTGTATAAATATAAAATATTGAATATATATATATACATACATACACACACACACACACACATATATATATATATATATATATATGTGCGTGTATGTGTGTGTGTGTGTATAAACACTAAAGGCCATATCGGAAATACTTATGTGAAAATTTACCCACTTAATTATTTCCGATATTGCCTATAATCTCACCATAGAAATAATTTTTTTTTAAATTCTTTTAATTTTTAACAAAAATAAACTTTACAAAAATTTTCTTTATGCTTGTGCTAATTAGATTGAAATGCAGTAAAAAAATAAATGGGTTTGTTCTTTATAGAAGAATATAAATTTTTCACTTGCATTCATAAAAAAACGTTTGAGGTTTTCCGTCACATTTTTATGATTTATGCGGAACCATATTCTTCTTGTCAAAAATAAGATTTTCGTCTTGAAAATGTTTTCTCTGTCACCCAAATATTCAAGATGCAATTTATATTCGGAATGCAAAATCTTAGAATAATACATGAAAATGAAAAACTAAAGTATATTTATTACTAAGGTATAAGTTGACGAATTATAATACCACATATATAATATTTTACACTATGATAAAAAAGGCAAAAATGTCTTAAGTTGTATCTGATTTAAAATGTTTTAAGTTATATTATCCAATTTTTAGCATCTATGAGAATTCAAAATAGGTTAAACAGGTATGTTGAAACAGGTATAGGTATTCTATATTTCTGAAATTGTAATATATATATATATATATATATATATGTATAATATATATATATGTATATATATATATATAATATATATATATATAATATATATATATATATATATATATATATATATATATATATATATATATATATATATATATATATATATATATATATATATATATATATATATATAATATATATATATAATTTATATATATATATATATATATATATATATATCTTTTTTATTGGTTCATATATTTGCTTTAATTTCAACAACTGATAAAATTCTAAACCTATTATAATAATGAAAATGTAAATAAATGTCAAATACTAGATATTTCATAAAATTTTATTAGATACAGAACATATCTTTCAAATCCAAAATTAAAATTTCCTGAGATTTTGAAATATTACCATAAATATGTATTTAGTAATGTGACTTAGTTTAAACATCCCTGTAATAATGATAATTTCAACATAGCATCTGGTACCGAAAATCAAATGAAAATAGATCATTTCTATGACAACTGAATCAAATCATGGCTAAAATTTTTAGATAAAAATTAAAAGCATTCGTCTGAAAGTTTTCAAGGAAACACACACAGATAGGTGAAATTTATAATTTACAAATAGTCTTCTGTGGAGCTAAAAGATAATTAAGTTAAAAGATTTCCGGTGACTATTAACATGAAAAATATTGATGTAAATGTTTTCAAATATCTAATATTTTATTTTTCAATACATCATTTAAATAAAATCTAAGTAATGTATTATCAGCATTAGTACCAATCTTTCAAAATTGATAATTTTCTATATCGTTCCTTTCGCATTAAAGCTCTGAAAAATGTTCTCAATGTTTAGCACATTGTTTTCAGCTTGTCTAAAAATAATCATCTTTATTAATGAAAATATTCTAACTTCCATTCCATCTATAATTCTCATTATTGAATTTATGAATTGAAATTTGAGCAAAATTGAATTTAATTGAAAGTGAAAGCTAATTTTTATTTAACTCTGATGAAATGGCCAAGAAACCAATGCCTATCTCATGCATGATGGTTTATTAAAGTTCAAAATTTTATTTAAAATAATGGATTTGATTAAACTAAACATTTGAAAGAATAATTATGGAAAGAGGGCAATGCCAAATCGTGTTTTTTTTTTTTTTGAAAGAGAATATAAATTTTTAAGAAAGAGTTGATATCAATATATTCTCAAAAGTATATAATTTAAAATTTTTACTATACGAAACTATTACGAATTTATTTTTTACTATTACAAAATTTTTTATTATTATTATTTTTTACTATTACGAAAGTATCCCGGAAATTATAAAGTTACCTCACAAAGATATAAATATAATCAAATAGTTATAAATATTTTACAGATTGCTATTAAGATTTCTTTTGAACATAGTAAAAATATATGACACATTTTAGCAATGAAATAAATTGCTCAATTCAAAAATCAATATGCATTTTAAATAATTATCAAAGATATAATTTACTGCTGCTCATTTAAACTTATTTCACCGAATCATCCAGCAAAATGAGTTGTTTTTATTTATCATCCAAGGGAAAAATTTACATATGTTCACAATATTCTATATTGTTAGAAACAGATATATAAACGGTTTACCCTTTCTTAAACATCAATATATTCCGCAGAATATTTCAAAATTGATATTTAACTTGATCTCAAATGGTATGAAGGAAATCGAAAAACAATTTCCTTTATGGATGTGGGGAAAATAATAAAAACATTTTTAAGGATTAAAAGTATAAAAACAAAAAATGAAAATCTTTCTCTAGTAATTACAAAGACAACTGATAACTGCGAAATATCATAAATATTAAAAACCATTAGCAAAATGTAAGAGAGATTTACGAAAGTGGATAAGTGCTACTTCATAGCTTTAAAAAGAAGCTTTAGCATCAACTTCCTTCATGCGCTATCACTTTATAATTGGCTGATGCAGACTTAATCTCATTTCTCGTCGAGATTTTTGAAGTTCATCGAAAAGCAACATCTTCTCGTTTCAGCTTATTGAATTAGAGTACGTAGAGTGTACTTTAAAAATATGATTGTGATGCACTTCACAATGTCGGAGGATAAAACTTCATGTTTAATTCTTTAAGCTTGTCTTTTATGATTTTAATATATTTTTAAAGGAAAACGGATTATTCCACGGATATAAAAAGTGCCAGTTTTCTTCGAAATAGTGTTTTTTCATTCAAATCTAGTAGAATGGTAAGTTAAGATTATTTTAAAAATTTGCGCAGAAATGTTTCACCATTTGCGTATCAATAGATATTTTTAATTGATTCTGTTTCTTTTCAAAAATGTCTGAGTTTAATTGCCCTATATCTTAACTAATAAAAAAAGCAGATTTAACTCAATATTTTGGAATAATGAAATAAATTAATTAATTAAACAGTAAACAATATTGTCATTGTTTATTTAAATTTTGTGTTATTTTCTTTGGAAACTGTTTTATTTTCGCTTGCATTTTACTTCCTTACTTTATTTCAAATAAATTCTAAATTAATTATATTTTTGTATGTATGAACATTTGATATAATCTCAACCGAATTTTAATTTTCAGGCTTTGGTGACAATAAAGGTATTAATTTTTTAATATAATGATATCATAGTAATGGATACAGCTTAAACTATTTTGCAAGATTAATGTAAAACAATATAGAATGCGCCCTTTTCTTTTAAGTTACATTAGTTTATTATTTTTTTAAGCCCTAAGATTTTGCAAAAACTAAAAGAATTCTTATTTATCCTAAAATGTAATAATATAACAACATATAAGTTTTTAATAATAAAGCTTATCCAATTGGTTTACTAAAATAGCAAAAATTTATGTTCTGTACATGCAAATAAAGTTTTAAAAGTTATTTTTAGATGTACTAAAATATAGGTTATTTAATATTAAGGAATGAATTTTAAAGTAAACAATGTAGCATAAATAAACATCTCCTTTCAAATAAATTGGCCCAATTATAGTACATAAATTGATCCCTAAACTAATAGAAAATGTATCAAGACAATGCAATCCACATTGTTCTGCTCCCTGTTTTGAAGTTAATCGTATCTATTACTTTGGCTTTACTCATATTTTTCTCGGGATATCTAATTTGATAGAAACTAAAAATATGGATTTGGTTTTATACAACAATCACGTATGCTAAAGAGAGATTCGAACTCTTAATCTCTCGAGGATGAGATGAGTAATCTGTTCCGTTAGCTGAAAATAAGGAGGAGAATTTGTATGTTTGTGTGTGTGAATTCTTAACTTCTTACGTAGGTTAGATAATATCAATTGTATTTAATATTACTTTTAATTAACATAATTATTTACGATAGCAAATTAAGCTGTATAAATAACTAAAAAATTAAAATTAATAGACCTCTAATTAATAAGATATTTTGGTGAAAATGTGCTTTGGGTCCCCACCTTGGCGCATTTTCAAAAAGTCGCCAATTGGCGCGTTTTTACGTATTTCTCACGAAGTTGAATGTTCTGAGAGACACAAAGCAAAAACGGCGTTTCTATGGCGAAGAAACCGAAATCCGTGTTTTTCAGGAATTCACCGTTGGTATGGCATTGAAAACGAAAATAGTTTTTTTACGAATTGTATAGCAAAAAATACACACATAATTGTATAACAAAAAAGACAGGATTGCCACAAGGAGTGCATGCATTTCGGATGAAATAGTCAGGGTTAACACGCTTTGCGCGTCTATCGCCCATTTGGCGAGAAAGGTATACCCAAACCACAGATTAACCGAAATTTTATTTTACGTTTCTACAATTGTTGTTAAATTTGGTTATGACGCATGTAATAAAAATTAAATTTCTAAATAAAAAAGAAAGATATTTTTAAAAATAAATGACTTTCGAAATAAATTATTTTTAATTTAAAATATATTTTATCTTATATTCAAGATCCTTAAAATAAAGACTTAATTTTTCATAAAAATATTTGGATGAGTTTCAACAGCATGATGGAATGTTTTATATTTTTATCAAGAACCACTTGCCTGGTATCGCTCTTCCTGAATTAGAAATAGCTTTCTGCATAAAAAATTAATCTTTCAATTGCTTACTTCTCTACCTGAATATATTATTAAAATATCACTCGTGAAAACTAATTTAAACATGAGAAATGTGACAGAAGCTTTATAAAAGCTTAACTGTTTTGAAATTTTAAAATATTGGTTTACTTTAAAGTAGCTGTAAATGAAATTCTTAAGATAATACTTTCTAAGTTTTTACATTTTAATCCCACGTGTAAACATTCAGAAACAATAAAAAAATAAAATTAGTCAAAGGATTAATCATGACATTTACTAACGGGACAATTAAATTAATGGCATTTATTGATTACTCTAAATATAAAAGGTATTTCTTAATTTGGCAAATAACTAATTGTTTTTTGACAAATAGAACGATTTTAAATACATTACTATTTACTTTATATATATTAAATAAGTCAATACACTATAAAACGCATCCTGATCTACTGTGCTGTTTATGAGTTTTAAGTCGAATACAGATGTAACTAGAGCAAAATTTTGTAAATAGTATGTGTGCCAACTTGTTTTATTCAAATTGGAGAACACAAAACGAGCAAATTCGTGTAAAATACAAACTCAAATATCCACTCAACAACTGCAAAAATACTTGCTGAAAGAAATGAAAGTAATATCGAAAAACCTTCTAGTAATTATTGTAAAACATAAACTGCCTACTACAATGTTGACCTACACATTTATTAAAAACTGATCCATTAATGTTACATTACCATTGTTACATTACCTCCTATTTTCATTTCATAACAGTCATAAGCTATAAATTAATCAAGTTAGAGTAATAATTATAAAAAATAAAGAAAGTAAAATTAAATAGTTTTTATCTTACTATTTTATCTTACTATATTATAACAAGATCATGAAATAAAAATTTTAAATTCTTTATTCTATAATTCTTTATTTTCCGCTAATAAAGACATTTACAAATAGAACTTATTTTTTTATCTTACTTTGTAGTAAATTAAATTGGATATTAATGACATATTTAAAATATTGTCTGAGTTTAAGTAAAATATCTACGAGCAAATTCTATTATCATGGTATGTTTCAGACAGAAAACTGCATTTATTTTTCTGCATAAATGCACAATTATACAGAAAAAGAATTGTTTCTCTATATTCTTTAAAAACTTTGCCATTTTTCCGTTTAAAATGAAACTTGTGTATCAAAAGATTTGTTTCTTAAAACTATTAACCTTAATATTTCAAGTAAGTTTTTAAATCAAAAGTATTTTAAATTTGTAAAAATCAATATTTAAACTTGAAATTATTTTAAAGTACACAATAATAGTTTTTAAGCTATTTTTCCTCAGTATGTTGCTGCTAAAATAAAAATATATGTTAAATTTGTTGTTACGAAATTCATGTAAATTAAAATGGATGCTGTAAACAATATAGGTATTACTATTTCAGTTTATTTAAATTAATTAAATAGTATGAATTTCATATAAAATATTGTTGTACTTTCTCTTTTTCATATAATACCAAGTTAAATATTACTATCATGATATTTATTTGATGTGACAATAATTTGACTTAACAACTAATACATCAGATATTAAAGTGATTGATACTACTATCATGGCGGATATTTATATAATACAGATAGCGATACATGAATAGATCGTTTTTGATAAATTAAGCCTCACAAGGTTTCGTAAATAATATTCTTCCACTATGTAATATTATTGCACGTCTAGCATCGACTTTCATCTTTCATACAAAGGATATATATATATATATATATATGCATTATGCTTCTTTTAGTTCTAGAATTAAATCTTGCGCATCAATTTGACTATAATCTACATTTCAACTGAAATTTTGAAATTTTGAATCAAAATATACCTACAGATCTTAAGTAAGAATCGAGATTATGCGTGAAGGAGCAATAAATTCGTTATAGGAAGAAAATCCTTCTTATTTGAATATAATTATTTTAAAAATATTTATTTAATTCAAAAACTAAGAATTTAATCAATGTGCTGCATAAAAATAATACTAAAGGGAAAAATTAGTATCATAAAATACATCGTTGTGATTATTAGATTTTTTTTAACAATGAATAACTGTAGGTTAAACTAATCTGAAATTCATTGTTCCAAAAAGTTCACCTAAGCAAGAACGTATATTCAATGACATATGTTTTACGGTTTCTGAAAGTTAGAAGGATAAAAACAATAAAATTGTAAGCAATCTCAATTTTTTTCCGTTGAACTGAATTTATAACATTTTAAACTGAATACTGCTATGAGTGGGATACTTAGAGTTATGCATTTTACATCTTATTAAGTTTTTCTAAGTATTTTTCGTTATTTTCTATTTTATCAACTATTATGACATGACTGATGACTGATTGTAGGAGAAAAATCAATATCTCTAGAATAGGGATAGCGAACTTTTTTTATGTAAGTGCCACAAAGTCATAAAAATTATTTTTTAAATAGGTAACGTGAAACAGTAAAATTTCATTCGAAATGTCTGCCTGGTGAAACTATATGTAAGTATAATTAAATAAAAAATTATAAAAGCAATTCTTCTTTAAACAACTTTTTATTAATCAATGCTTTACAAAAAGCAGTGTGCTAGAAACAAAATTCACATTAAAAACAATTGTTTTTAATGTGATTTTTGTTGTTGTACACAAGATGATAATGATTTAATATTTTGTTCATATTTAGTTAATTCTAACAATACGCATGCAGATCTCCGCTCATCCGTCATTCTATTCCTACTTTTTTTATAAAATTTAATTCTAAAAATAGATATTCACATGCCCACGTCAATCAAAATATTGATAAAATTGCCTTTGCTAATATTTTTAAACAATTAAACGTGTTAGGAATGCAATGCCGTGTAATTAGAATTTCATCTTCTGCAATTTTATTTATTTTTTTTATTACATTCAATAATTTCTTAAATAAACAAATTTTTGGTTATCTTAAGGTTAGTTTTAAGGTTGTTACAGGTTAAAACTACAGCAATATGTTCTTGTAAACGAATGCCGATTATAAAATTAAAAATAAAATGTAAAAATATTTACCTAAAAATAACACTAGATGTATTTACAATAAAGGGTTATATTTTTTAACAAGTCACTGAAGTTTAAAAGATGACAGTTTACTAAAGAAAATACTAATACAGTGTGTCGTATGATTCGGGCGCTGCGACGCCAACAACATGCAATAACATTAAAAGTAGGAACTAGATACACAAAATTTTTTATCTAATGAGAATCTTTGTATACTTCGGTAGAATTAATGCGATATTTTAATAGTAAAATGTATAATTTGGTGGTTCTAATGAATATACTAAGATAGATATTCAGTACTACAAATTCATATCATAAATTATAAATTAAGTATAATTTTTAATTCATTTTTATCAAAAAAGATTGTTTATAAAAAATTAGTTTTGTTACTATGCATGCCAGAACAGAAATTTTCAAACGTGCCACTTGTGGCACGCGTGCCATTGGTTCGCCATCCCTGCTCTAGATTATAATCTTTCAATTTATTGAGAAAACAAAAGTAAATTTGTACAGTTCTACGTTAGTTACTTTTTCGTTTTCCAATTTACTTTCCCCTTTCTTCTTTCGTTTTAAATACTTCTTTTTTCTTATTGTAAACTAGCGATATTTAATCAATGACTGTGACCGATTCGACAAATCTTTGAACATTTAGAAGATAAATAATTTTAGAAGTTGCTTTCTATATCTAAGATTGTATTTCATTGCCAAGCATGGCCATGAAGGAATTCTTTCATAATTTTAATTATTAAAGAAAATCTTTGTTTATCAAAATTAAAACATATTTCAAAAATTTATAAAAAAATTCGGTAATAGAAAATAAATATTTTGACATAGATCATTATGAATCATAGCAATGTTATTCCAGAGCTAGCATTCTCATAATCGTATATTCCTACCTGCATAATATAAAGTGAAAATTTATTTTATTCATATTGCTATGTAAAAAAAGCATTTTACACTCATCGCAATTGATATTTTTGAATCTAATTATTCTATATGTAAAAATTTTTCAAAGTACTTAAGCTGTTCAAAACAATGACTTAAATTTTGGTTATCACGCATAAATTAAATACTTTTTTTTCCGGAGATAGCATTCTGATCATTAATCAATTGAACTACAATGTTTGATGAAAGATAATGTTTTACTTTGTAAAATAAATAGAACAAATATTTAATTTTCGAAGAACATCTGCTGCGTTTTTGTTTTAATTAAACACAAGAAGAAATAATGTAAAAATATTTTTCCTTTAAAATATTTATTTATCGATAAACATATATTAAACTTAAAATAATGTAATATTATGTTACATTTAAGTTTTTAAAACTGCATTCCTTTCATTCAAAAGCCATTAAGAGTCAAATTTTTCTGTGATATGCAAAATACCTCTTTATATCGAATAAGGAAATAGCCAATAATCCTTAATTATTGCCTTTTTTGTTTACATGGTCGGCTGCAAACTTAATGATCATTTTACAGCAAACATGTTTGTATTATTTATTGAATTTTTAATTATATCAACACAGCCGACCAATGTAATAATTAGTTACATTTAGTATATTTTAGCATATCTGTCAGTAATAAAAAAAGTGCTAATGACCAAGCTGATCAACAAAATCGACTTATTCAAAAATGACAATTTAAATATGATGTTGTTAAAAAGATATAGATGTGCAAATTAATGAACTACCAATATAACATCAATAGTTAAAAAAATAACTTTTATTGTGAACATTATATTACTTATGCGTTGTTATCCAACATAGATTAAAAGCAGTTACTTAAAGGGAAAAAATGACAATTTTAATTAATTACTTATTAAATACCAAAAACTGCAAATGTTAAAATGTTTGATAAACTTCAAAATTTATTAGTAATTCCTGTGAATGTGAATTTGATCTTTATTATAAATTTCAAACATTGACAAATTTCATTCCTATATTAAATTTTATTTAAAATATCATTTTTTTGCTTATTAATATGATATTAATATAAACCCATACTTTTCAGATAAATATATTGTCATATTTAAATTCATTTTAATATATTTATGAAAAATGTTTAATGGGGACAGCATTAAATTTGTGTGAATGTAAACCAAAATATTTTAGTGGATTAATGCAACTAATATGTTAAATTAATATTCTATCGTTTCTTAGGATGCGATAATGACAGTTAACAAGTTTCAACAAATTCTTTTTTGAAAAACGATTTAAAATACATGCTGTATTACGAGTATTCCTATTTTCACTTCTATTGTCAGCTTGTTTTTGTCGGCACTTGAAAACACTTGTAACAATTGAGTTCTAGACATATTGCTCTTTATTACCAAATCATGAAGATGAAATAGTTGGCGACAAATGAAAGAAATAGAATAAAAGCTACAAAGTAAGCCCATGAGATACTGACTCAATGGACAAAATCATTATCACTAAATATAGCAAAGAAAACATTTCAAGAAGAATATGTTCTCGATTGAATTGTTAGAACGAAATGAAACGCCATTTCCATTTTCAAATATTTTTCTTAGAAACAGTGTCACATAGAATTTCTTTACTGTCATGCAACACAATTTTCAATTTTTTCAAATATATTAATTGATTATATATTTAAGAATACTGACAACACACAAGTCGATAATCAAATTCTAAATTAATCGTAGTTTTTGAGAAAGACTCCTTATATTTTAAGAGCTTCAATTTTGCGAAGTATTTTCAGAGTTTTGCTTATATGAGTAACCAAAACTATCATTGCTTTTTCTAATGAAAATAGAATTACCTGAATAAGCGGCAATCTATTTTTCCGTAATTTACAATACTAAATTTGTCACAAGTGCCGTATAATTCATGATTCAAAATTCTGAATTTTTTTGGAAAAATAGAACTGCATAATTCTTATAGGTCTCCATATGTATGACGTAATAAAAACGAAATTGCCAGATACATAAGAAAATCCGCCAAAAAATTCGCCATCTTAGAATTTGGCATCCTGGATTATACGGCACCTGTGCCCTAAATTTATATCTTTTTATTCAGCTTATTATTTTTCCATTTCAGCTATATGTTGAGGCCCTTTCTGAATAATTAATTAATAATTATTATTAAATTAATAATTATAAAATAAATCTTTTTAGATTACTTGCGCTTATTAATACGTTTTTTCTTTTTTTGTATATTTTAGGCAAATTCGATTTGAGTGTTGAGTAAAATTATTTTTCCTAAAGTTTTGTTAAATTTCAAAATTATTTAAAAGAAACATGTAGTTTAATATCAATAAATAATTTCAAGCGCTGCATTTTAATACCAAACCTGTTACATTTTTTAAATCTTTGCCAAAAAATTTTAGTTTATTGTATTTTTTAACAGATCTCATGTGTCTCCACGGATTTTTGTTCAAGAATAAGGAACCCCATTTGCCAAATGATGTTAGGTTCCTTGGAAAATGTCAGATAGTAATACTTAAGTAATACAATATAATACTTATAATAAATAATACTTAATAATAAGTAATACTTAAGTAATACAAAGTAATAAAATAAAGTAATCTATTTGACATTTTATATTATAGGACATTATTATAATTCAAAGTAATACTTTGAATTATCCTCTAATTAATGTTTGACAAAAATATAATGTTTACCTTGATTTAATATAGATGCCTTAGTTCTTGCGTCAATATCAAAATTTCTCATGCATACAATAATTAGAAATATAGAAGAATATATTTAAGGAATAATATTTTATTCTAAATCACATTTATCTAAGGATAATTACCGTAATAAAAATACTGTTCTGCTAATCTATTAGTTTAACAATTCATGAATAAATTATTTAGAAATTCTCTACACTAAATAAAATTTTTGATAGTGAAGCTGAACCCCTAAAGATTGTTATTATGGTTTAATTTTCCCTATTACAAACTAGAGCCTTGTATTTCTGGCTTTGGTAGCTTTTTCGGCACAGGTGGCATATAATCCAATATGCCAAATTCTGAGTTTGCTGATTTTTTTAGCGGATTTTATTTTTTATCTGCGAACCTGGTTTTTATTACATCTTACAGATGAAGACCAATAAGAATTATGTGGAAATTTCAACGTTGACAACCCTAGAGTTTACAACATCACTACGAGATTTATAGAAAATTTCGTTCCATCTAAGAAAACATTCGTATTTTATAAATGCTTCATTATAATTTTTCTAATATTTCATTTTTTTAAAAAAATCTTATTATTTTAAAAATGTATACTCATGCTCTTTTTATTTATCAGGTTTAAATTTTATATTTAGATATTTAAAGTCTTCCAAAAACAAAATTACTACGTCATAATTACAACATATTCACGCGACATTGCGTCACAATTACGTCATCTCAGCAACATTTCATTGTTGCCAAAAAATTTGAGACCCAGGATTATACGGCACCTGTGCCACTTTTTCAATAAAATTCGTTTATCTTTTAATAGACTCCAATTAATTCATTTACATAATAGACATGATTCTCAAAATTGTTTGGTGCTAATGTGAATATCAAAGCTTCTCATGCCCAAATATTTACATTTTTCATCTTTAATTCTATAGAAAGACCAAATTCACTCAAATTTCGAGACACAGAATTTTTAGCTCTTGGCTTCAGTTAATACTCCTTCATTAACTACAACACACATCCAGTTACAAAATCAACTGTTTTGAATCGTTATTAAATGAAGAGATTTGAACTATTCTGTTTTCAGGATTACATGAAGAGAGTTACAATTTTAATCAGTTTTCTTATTTTTAATCAAGTTTTGTTCCTGCTCTTTCAAATTCTTTAAACTCTTATGTATTTATATACTTAAAAGATATAGATCAGTGTATTCAACTTTGTCTATGAATTGCATATTTTTAATTTTTATTTATTTTAATTAATTTAACTGTAAAACTTCTGATTTATATTCAAGAAGCCTTAGAATGAAGTGCCCGTATGATCCATGATTCCAAATTCTGATTTTTTTGGCGATGAGGATATGTTGCCAAGATGACATATCGTGATTTGTGCGATGACGTAAATACTAGGATTACCAAAATAGAATTTTCTGCATAATTCTTATAAATCTCCTTATGTATGACGTAATAAAAATGAGGCTGCTAGATATGTAAAAAAATCCACCAAAAAATCGCCAATTTCAGAATTTGGCATCTTGGATTATACGGCAACTGATCCTTAGAATGAAATGTGTCTCATAGAAAAATAGACTTCAAATAAATTTAAATGATGGAGTATTTTGAATTCGAAAACCAAATGTTGTTACGCAAGTTTCTTACTCACAACTAAATGTTAATGGTCACAGTTACTTCTGATAGTGAATCTGTGTTTACATAACAATGTGTTTATTATACATAGCTGTTCTGAATATTATTTAATAAATACCAACAATATGAGATTTATTTGTTATATAGTAAACTAGGATGTTTACAAAAACGTAAATTTAGAGGAAAAGTAAAATCACATTTATCTTTTTTATTTATATAAATTTTAGCGAGAAATTTAATTTGAAACTTCTGAATTTAATTTGAACATTGAAATTTAATTTGAAACATGGTTTTCTAAGATGAATCTGCATAAGAACTATAAAATGTAAAAAATATTTTCTTATCAAATAGTTTAACTTGTACTTTTTAAGTGATTATTTTTCAGAAAACACAAAGTACTAAAAAGCTTGAAAATACATCAAAATCTGAAGAAGATTATAATTAAAAACTTAAAAAATGTTTAAAAAATGCATTTTATATGATTTTTTTATTATTAACCAATTTTTAAATTTTACGCATTTGGTATTAATCATGATGTAGTTTCCTTCGTATTATTTTTACTAAAAATGAGAGTAAAAATTATTTGGAGATTGCTATTTTAGCAGTACCTTACAAAACCGAATAACAATAGCTAAATAACTGAAATTGAGAAATCAATAACGCATAAATGAAATTTTCTGTATGGTGCCTTAAAATTTTCAATATTTTGCGAAATGATGAATTATCTATGTGACAGTAAGAAATTATTTAAGTAATTTCTAGTGTTAGATATAATTCAACAAACAAGATTAACACACTCAAACATAATAAGCCCCTTAACATTTGGTGAGAATTACACAAACTGTCACCAATTCGATAAATTGATTTGAATGTATTATTTGGGAGAAAATGTTCAAGTTACACATAAAAATTGATGCTGGAATAGCATTATCTTCTTTCACTATTTTGTTTGCAAGGAAATAAGGAATAAGTTTTTTTTTAGCATAGTAACATATTTCAGCTTTGTATATTTCATGCATAATTGATTTTATTAAATAAATCAATACAACTATTTTTAAAGACAATAACTATTTTATCAATCAAAAAGGAATTAAAAATAAATGAAAAAAGAGCATTAGCTTAATTTCTCATACTATTTCAGCCAATTTAAAAATAAGAGGGTTTTTATTATTATTATTATTATTTATTTATTTAAACTACGTTTTATACATACTGAGCTTATAAAACCAAGTTTTATACTCAAATTTAATGTTAATTATTCCACAAGTATAGTTTTGTTTACGATCCAACTTTTTTAAATTTATCTTTGACAAATAGTTATTTTCCAATGTAGTTTTAAGCATGATTAAATAAGATTAGAATTAAATATTAGGATGATGTTGAAAATACGTAATTTGCAGTGAACAAATGCTTATTAAAACTTTTTTAAGAAATAAACTTTCGGATTTTTTTAAATTATAACCAATAAAATTTATGTGTAACTTATTTAGCAAGCAACAGACACATAGAATTTAAAAAAAATATTAAAAGTACGATAGATTTATTTTATAAATATAATTAATAAGCATAATTCAATATTTTATCCTAAAATACAAACTTTTAGAATATTTAAAAGTTATGAAGATATTACTTAGTAAATAATCACTTAATCTTTTTTGATGATTTAACCCTTAGAAAATATAAATAAGTTATTAGGATTTCAAAAAAGAGTTATTTGTTTATTAATTGTTTCTCTATCCATAAACTTATACATTAACAATAAGTTAAATATCAACAAATAAATACCAAAATTCATCACAATTGCAATTCTAAATCTAAGTTGTAGATAAAATTATAAAACTAGGCAAATAAAATGTATTACAAACATTTTAAGGGGAAATGTTCTTGATAAAAATAAAAAAAAATATCCGTATTATTCACATATAATGTAAAAAACGAAATCGTGTTACAAATATGTTGCTGATACAATTCGCAATGTCTTTTCTAGAAATTTTGTATAAATATCAATGCAAGTTTTACATGTAAAGAGTTTTAGTATATAAATTGAATAAGTGCGTTACAAAAACCCATCAATTAAACTAAAGTGAATCAATAAAAAAAATTGCTACATCATAAATATTGGTGAATAGAAACAAGCTGTCTCTATAATTTAATATGAGAAATAGCATCGTATTAACTGCCTTCTGTTTCAAGTTCATCATAAATAATGCCAGGCAGTTTTAGTAGCCTATTCCAGACTTCGTAAAAATATTATGTGGTTCAATGTAATAATTTTATTTGTGCTTTCAAGAAGCTAATAATCATTTTTAATCATGATTTCCTCCATCATTCAAACGCTTAAAAATGAAGCAACATTTGTAGGCAAATGGAAATGAAAAGGTTAATGCACTTAAAAAATCTTAGTATAAAAAAACATTTGTAAAATAAAATTTTAAATTTAAAAAAGTTTAATTAAATTTAAAAAAGATAAATTAAAAAAGTTTAAATTTAAATTAATTAATTATTTAATTTTTACATGATTTTAAGTGAAACATAAATAACACTAGATAGTCATGGATCCAAACATTTAACATGCATAATCGCATCCCTTAAACTCAGATATCTTCAATGTATATATATATATATATATATATATATATATATATATATATATTTTATTTTATATATATTTATATTTTATTTTATATATATTTATATTTTAAAATATTTTAATGCTTCATAAATCATACTTGATTTTCTAAATGATTTTCATTGGGATATTAAAATTTCCCACTGTGAATTTTACTCTCTATTTTTAAACCGTGTGTTAATTAATGTTACAGTGACAGTAAAAACATTTTTGGAGGAGAAAATGCTATACAAAAAACTGAAAAATTTCGTACTAATAAATTATAAAACACAAAAATTCTCAAACATTAATCATAAATAGACATTAAAATAACATTTATGGAAAAATAATTTCCTTGGAATGATATTTTTTCCAACGACGGGCACTTGGTTTGCATGTCACCGCAACTCATTTGACGTTAACTAGCGGGCACCTGTGAACAAAGTCAAGGAGGTGACTAGCGCTGCCCACGCCATACCACCGCAAACCCGTTTAAACGGTGCGCCACATTCATACATCATCACAGAAAGAAGGACAGAGAAACACATAGATAACATAGAAAGAAAGAAACATCCATGCCTGAACCGGTTATCGAACCCGGGGCCCGTAGTTCTTGAGACAGGTACGCTAACTACTCAGCCATCGGTCGGCACAATGAAAAATATAAAAATCTTAAAAATTTAAGACCTAATTTTTCAAGCCTGATAAAAAGGATAAAAATATCAAAAGGAATATATATCTAATGCAAATCACAGTGATTGCTTTAACTTTTAAAACCAATATTTATTTATTCAGGTTATGAAATTGAGGAATCTGTCATGTACTCATGTGATAAGCTATCTACTTATGTTTTTGTCTTGCTTACTTTCCTGTGTGACGACATTCAACAATGTGCTGGTTATAATTAAACTAAAAAGCACTATTTTACTAGTTTTTAGTAATTCTTGATCTTAAATACCATTGAACCAAATGTATATTAGACAGATTTATATTAATCTTCTATATTATATTTATTTAATGGATTTAAAAGTTTTTAATTTATTTGAACTGCTTCAATTCCATAAATTTGTACAAAAATATTTAATGTATTTTTGTTCGCAGAAATAATACTCACAAAAATCTCAGATATAATCTGTCACCATATTAATTGTCTGTCGATTGACAGTTGCTTTCTCTCATTCCCTAAAATATCTCTTACATCAATAATTCATTTTCGATGGAGCATCCTTCTCTATTCAGCTGTAAATTCGTTGCTGGTTCGTTTTTTTTTTTTTTTTTTTTTTTTTTTTTTTTTAATATCTACTATCAACATTTCAGCAGGGCCTGATAGAACATTTTAACACACATAATAAATTATGAATATCCGAAAATCGCATAAATTTTTGTTCCAAATATTCTATACATTAAATTAGTATGAGCAATATTTTGAGATTAAAAACTGGAATATTTTCAGAAAATACATTTCTGAAAATATTCTAAAGTTTTTAATTCTTGATCTTAAGTTTTTAATCCAAAGTTTAAATTAAAGATTTTAAAATCACAAAGAAATAAGAATTTAAAAAATTAAAATCACAAAGAATCTTTTTAAGCATTTCACAGATTAATTAAGTACATATAATATTTTGAGATTAGAAACTTTGAAATATTTTCAGAATCGTAAAGATTTTAAAATCACAAAGAAGTAAAAATATAAAAAAATTAAAATCACAAAAAATGAAAAATTGGTGCTACTTATACGTTTTTAGTTCATTTAACAATTATAATTATATTTTCAATGAAATTAATGAAGTAGAATTATTTAACATGAATTTTGTAATTGTCAGTTATTAGGAACAAGTTCTATTTTTTATATTGCTTATTAACTTTTTTATAAACCGTGCATAATATTAAAGCTTTTACCTCAAATGAAAATTTCCTCGAATGTGTTTTTCTGCTTGATAAGATTTATTTTGTTCAATGAATACTCAAGTACATCAAATTTGCTGCAACAGAAAATGCAATAAGGTTTTTCCTTGATTCCCATTTTGCAATTTTAACAGAAAATAATGAATATAAATTTTGAAATATGAGTTTCATAATTACCTCATTCTATTTTTGTTGAAGTGCAGAGAAGAGACGAGAATCATTTATTGTATATTTGAATTGCTTCCATTAGATATTTAACGACTCTCTGGTGTTAAATCACTAACACAAAATTTGCCATTAAATTTTTTAGTGAATAAATTTTATTTGAAATTAAATTTTATTTGACCTATTATTGTCATAAAAACCGTTTAAAATATGTTGGTTATTTTTACTATTTTGATCATAAAACAATTTCCAGTTTTGTGAATTTCAGCAAGAGGAAAACTAATTCTGCAAAATAAGCATATTTAATTAATGTGAATAAATTTATATAAATAAAAACAGATTTGCATCTGAAGTCCAATTAATATTTTATAATCATTTAAACAGGCAGAAGTTATTGTGCTACTTTTCTGTCTATACATCAGGATGATAATGCCTTTTGTATTCAAAGCATGTGTTTTCCCATAAACTATTTGGCCATCTGCCAATTTGGCGGTGAAATTTTCCATGTGTTTTCTGCCAATCGCATTTTTAAGAATATGTTTTAAAATTTTCTATTATTATTTTAAAGTTGCATATATATATATATATATATATATATATATATATATATATATATATATATATATATATATTAATTACAAAAATATATTTCTAGACAAATATATATAACTAAATAAGATTAATTGATTCAAAATATAAAAAAGAAAATTTTAAATAGATGACATTTACAATCTTTTCTTTCATTCATAGTTTAATTTATTTCATGAAATAAGAATTAGTGTGGAATAGTTGCATTTTAAATACATTTATTTAAGGGATTCATTTTATATATTATGTACAGCAAAGCTGACCGATTCTGATGCTAATAAAGTGCTGTACTATAAGAAACATTTTATTTCAGTGTTCATATTTGTAAGATATTTTTGTGATTGATTTCCATCATGATTTTACTATCATAGATTTATTTCATTAAATCAACTGTACTTACAAGAATCCTATAGATTAATTTGCTTTGCGATAAATCTGAATAAATTTACATATTTTGGGTGTTTTTTTTTACTTTAATTTAATAATAAAAATAGCACCACTTCATAATTATGTTAATTAGTCCTTATTATTTAAAAAAAATTCCTTATTATTTAAAACTTTTATAATATCCTTATTAAAAATTTTTATTTTATATCATTGAAATCGTAACTCCAAAGTACAATCGAATTTGTTCAAACTGATTCTTAAACAATAAATGACTTCATTAAGAGATTATATTTAATAAACATTGAAATTATTTCTTAGATTGAAAGAGTCTAAAAATGCAATACTACTACTTCTATATTCTGTTACGATTGTATTGGTATTTTGTGGCATTGAGTATTATTACTTTCAAATTTAATGCTAGTTTGTTTCACATGTATACAGAGTAGAATCTTTATCTCAAAATGATATTTATAAAACAGGTGGTATCGCCTGTGTAAATATTTCAAAAAACGAAAAAAATGCTTATTTTATTCATAGGAACTATGCGATATTGCGCCAGAAATGCAGACAATTTTACTCCCCTCTCATGCTTCATGAATTATTTATATATGTGAACGCAAGTTCTAAAATGCTTCCAATAAATAGTAATACGTTTCGTTTATATCAAAGAACTTTTATTCAGATATATACTTTGATTTGTTATTACATTTTATTTTCATTATAAATACTTTATTAGATATAGAAAATGCAGTTTTTAATGCTATTACACACACACACACATATATATATATATATATATATATATATATTCCAAGTATATTATTATTATGTCTTGATCTAAATTTAAATGTGATGAAGAAACAAAACTTAATTAAGTACGAAGATTTATGTAAAACAAAGATAATTTTTAAAGTGATATAATTTTCAACAAGTTCCTTTAAATCCTGAATTTCCTGTCCCAATTCACTTGCATTCAAGCCATTTACATGAAGTAAAAAAATTTAACAGAAGTTTTCATACGAATAAAAAATTAAATTTTATTTTGACTGAAAATATTAAAAAAGAAGATTTTCTTAAAATATTATTAAATTTGAAAGATGATTGAACGGAGATAGAGAGAAAGTAAAATATTTCTTAATATTTTACTTATGAATGCATTTAGTTTAATTTTGAATTCATTTATCTATTTTATATTTTCCTATCTTGAATGAATATGGCATTTTTTAAATGTGGAAATGGAATTTATTTATCAAGAAGCAATGTGTGTCAATATTTTTCAATTTGCGTATGCATAAAGTCCTACCTAAGACTTGATATTTTCTAATATTCTAAATTTAAGGGATTGATAATTTTCTGTCATATTTAGAGGAAGATAATAATTTTTAAATTATTTAAAATATATCTATTGGCTTAAATGAATTTTTGTATAATTTTACCAATCTACGCATAACAAGAACAGAATTTCAACTCATTTTTTCTTTATCTTATGAAACAATAACTTCTACATATATTTAAGTCTTTTGACTTAATTTAAGTTTATATTTATTTAACTACACATTCTTATATATTTAATCTTTTTACGATTTTTAAATTATTTCATGGATCATATGTTATAAATTTTTATGAATTAATAATTTTTGTGCTGTAAAAATAAACAATAAATCAAATATTCGGGTTTAATTTACTTCATTACTTAAATATACATTATTTGCATATTTATCATTATATAATAAATATATTTCTATCCTTAAAATAGAAGGCTATATCTGTAAAAAAAAATGAGTTACACTGATCTCAGAATTTACATTTATTTATATACCCTTAGATTTCTGCTACATCCAAAAGTCAAAATTTGCTATTCATTTATTTTTGAATTGTTTTTCTTTTCATTTAATTATTGAATAACATTTCCTTGACTATTCAACATAAAACAATAAAACATTTACTATAAATTTATTTTTATGCTTCTTTGTTATTCTGTAAACAACAAATTGGCTTTTAATTAATTTTTAGAAGAATGGATTTAATTTTCAGCAAGCAAATTCAATACTGTTATTTGAATCTTTTTTGTAAGTTTAAAGAATGCAGGTTCTCTTCCCGTTACGAAGAGTAGAATTTTTTTCTTCAAAAATTGGCATAAGTTGTTGGTGCATTGTTTTTAATATTTGTTGGAAATTATTGCAAAAATAAAATACAGCTTAGCAAATACAGGGTCTAAGAATCTTGAACAGAAAGGGTAAGGAGAGATTGATGAGGATTTCAAGAATAGTTATCGAGTAAATCAATTCAAGACAAAAGCGTACACAGCACATCTTTTCCCTACGATCTCTGATATGAATTATTCAAGACAAATGAATTATGAGGAACATTTTTGACACTTTTTTAGTTTAAAAATGCATACCTTTAATTAAACGTCTGTGTTTTTTTTAGAAACAAATTATATGCATACTTGTAAATTTTAAGTTATAAGAAAAAATATGTCGTAAGAGAATATATTTTTAGAATATTTTTAAAAAATATTAAAAGAAAATTTATGCTATTTTTATTGAGTTTGTCTTGTAATATTCCACTTATTAAAAATGTTTTCTTTTTCTAATTTGATTAATATCTTTTACATGAGATCGTATTTTATGATATAAAATTTAAATCAATCATTTTCTTAAAAATAACGCTTATTTTATGAATAATTAAATTTTTGAATTGTTAACACTTTACATTGAATTTACGAAATCGTCTATGAATATTATAAATTGTTTTAGCTTTCAATTTATGAGAAATTATTGTTACGTAATTCAGAGAATATTGATAATTTTATGCATAGATTTCAATTTCTTTACTTTTATCTCATACGCCCATTTAAATATGTTTGTAAAAACCGTACAGTAAAATAAATAAAAGAAAATTAAGTAAATGAAAATTATCGCATTATTTTTCTTTTGTGAAAAAATTTTAACCTAATTGTTCATCAATTTCCTTATTAAATTCATAGAATTCAATGTACATTCTTCATAAATATTTTCTATGAATTCAAGGTAATATTTTACCAAATATAATAGAAAGTAATGAATAGCATTACGGTATGAATCAAGCATAAAGATCTTAAAAACTGTTAACGTCACATACCTTATATTTATATTATCTTCTTCCTATATGTTATATATAAAATGACGTTACATATAAAATGACGTTTTATGGAATATTTTAGAGACACACTTTTTTTATTAAGCTGATAAAAATGGCTAATAATTACAAATTTAAAAATTAACTTTTTTTAAAGTCTTGATTTCTTATAATATTTTGACAAAGAATTATGAACAGTTTTAGTCCGTTATGAGCCATTTTTATATAAAAATGTTACATGCCCTCTGAGAAAATTTTCTTATATACCTGACCACATGCAAGTACCATGCGTCACAATCTAAGAAACCAGAAAAAATTTTTAAATAATTGTATACAGAATTCAGAAAAACAAAGTAATATCCATCTTCCTCAGTTTTTCACTGATATGAACACGGCATCTTTTGTTCAGAAGAATACTGTCGTACTACTAGATTACGCATGTTTTGTAACATTTTTAATATTTTAACATCGCGTAGTGTACAGTCTATTTATTTCATGCCCATGCAGTATTTTATGGAAGAATTTTCACCTATAATTAATTATTTTTTGGGGTCAAAAATATTTTAAATTGTATATTTACCTGCTATGTAATTACCCATGCACAACTACAATAAAATATCCAAAATAATTCTCATCAATTATTTAAAAAGTAGTCTTGATTTAAAAAATGTGTCCAATTAATTTTGATATTAAACTTATAATCATGATAATGTAAATATTATGAGTGTGCACAACAGCTTAAAAAAAGTTCATTAAATATTAAAATTTGCAGAACAGTCTTACATTAACACTACATCTATGAGATTCGATACAAATAATGCAAAACAGGGCCAAACATTTTGAATAAGGTTCTTTTTTTATCAATTTTACTTGTTCTGAAGTTAATAATGTTTTTATTTACATAATCATATTTTAGATGAATAAATTTTTTCTATTAAATATAAATTTTTATTCATTTAATATATTTAAAAATTAATTACTTTTTGTTTAAAATTGGATTTATATTTGAAGATTAAAATAAATTCTTATTATCTTATTTTATAAATTCTCTTTTATGAAATTCAAACGTTTTCCTCTATTTTAAATATTATATTGATATTTAAAATTTGGCAATTAAATTACGATTAAAATGTCTACAACAAAATTTAAGGGAATGCAGAAAAATAATTGAAGGCTACACAAAGGCTGCACAATAACCAAATTTTCATGGCTAGTTAACAAATCATTATACTTATAATTCTTTTTCTACTAATAAATATTTCTACTGAAAATATTCGCTAAGCACACACACACACACACACACACACACATATATATATATATATATATATATATATATATATATATATATATATATATATATATATATATATATATCAGATGATTTAAACGTTTTGATTTGTATTAAATTACTCTGTTGATTGCTTAGTATGATAAGAGTCACGGCATTTAACAAGATATACACTTTAATTCGAAATTTAAAATCCATTTTTTTGCTGTCAGATAAAAACTATAATATATAACTAATAGTGAATTATAAGTCGCGTTAAATAAACTAAAAAAATGCACATTCCTAGGTTATTTAGTTGTTTCTCATTTTATAAAAATTATCGTTTTGATACAAATAACTTTTAATTCTATGTGCATAAAAAGTATTTTTTTTGTAAGTGTCTCAAAACATTATTTTCTTATTTTAAATAAAATATTTATGATGAGAAAAAATTATAAGAGTTACAATGATTCTTTCAAAGTCTTATATTTTTGATTTATGCGTTATTGCGTTAATTTTTATGTAATGCCTTTTTTCAACTTTTATTAAAATTATCACAAAAATTCAACTTAGCATTTTTAATGTTTCAGGATTCAAAATTGGTATATCTATTTGTGTAGTTATTGCTCGAGAGGGACCCATAGGGAAATATATCATACCAAATATCATTCTCACATTGCATTCGTGTTGATGGTTTCATAAGAGATTTATACTGATTTAAGAATCAATGGATATTTTTCCCTTTTCTTTTTCAATCGATATTTATTACACCAAATTTCTACTGTCATCTATAGTATTACCACACTTATAATAAATAACTTAAAATCTGAGAGTTATTTGCGTGCTTTTTAGCAGCCATCGAATTTTTATTTGCGGTATAACTTTTTGAAAGTAGATGCTTTTATATATATGAGCCACAAGAGTGGGAAGGTAGAAAATAAGGTACTTAACGAAGACGAATGTTTGTGATACCCATAAATACAAAATCCAAATCGTGTTGGTACATAACTGCTAAGATTGAATAGAATAGTGTTCTTTACAAAGCATTGCCTAAAAAAATCAATGTGTACTACAGGATACTAAGTTCTCTTTCTATCAGTCAAATGATCTTATATACTGAATACATAATATGTATTCAGTAAACTTTTGGCATTTCTATTATTCTATTCGGCACCAGGAACATTCCTGACATCCTGGTGCCGAATAATTCAGGATGCTAAATTCTGAGATTTGCTATTTTTTGGCGGATTTCCTTATGTATCTAGCAACCTCGGTTTTATTACGTCATACGAATGGAGACCTATAAGAATTACGCAGAAAATTCTATTTTGGCTACCCTAGTATCGCGCACGTTACGATACGTCATCTTGGCAACATTTCTTTATCGCAAAAAAATTCATAATTTTGCAGTCATGGATTATACGGCACTTGTTCCAAAATTTTAAAAGGACCTCTGATTTCCCTCTCGTACTATTTTGACTACAATTTATTTTTAAATATTTTATTCAAGGAAATATATTTATTTAATGATGATGCTTTACCTTTACTTTTAATCTTAATTTTTGAAAAAATTTTTTCTCTGTTTTTCTGAAGTGTCTATGTTTATTAGTAAAGATTAAACTTTTTGCATAATTAACTCTATTATAACTATTTTATAGTTATCACCTTTAACGAGTCACATTGTAAAAATTAAAAATTTAGATGGGAAGTATATAAGCAATAGAAGTCTGATAACAAATAACAAAAGAAAGTGCTATTAATTCCAACTTTATATAGGGATATTGTTTAAAATTTGGTATTACAAAACAAAAGCTGTCTTAACTTACAAAATCATAAAATTTATAGAAAGAAGGCCTCAAAGATAAGTAAGTTGTCTAATGGATTTGTATATTTATGAACGTGAGTTAATGAAAATTGTTTTATATAACTTTTGATACTCTAGGTAAATTTTTAATAACATAAAAAGCAGCTTTTCATTCATAACATTGCCTGATAAAATGGTAAAATGAGTAAGAAAATTATATATTAATTTTTTATAACATTTTTTCTGAAAATTGTTTTTTTATTTTTTAAAAAACTGATGAATTTTAAAAATTAATTTCGCTTTTGATATTCACTTTTTCAGACATCAAGAAATTCTTTGAAAATGGAAATGTAGTATATTGAGGTAAAAGTGGGCATATTACAATAATTTCAAATCAATAGTTATGAGTTATAACTTTGTGAGTTAAATAAGTAGTTTGTTATTATTTTATGTAGTTTTCATTAAAATTTATTTTAATATATTCACATTTAAAACATATTTTGTTTGCATATTTTAATAATTACAATTTAATAATTTTATGCATGATAGTAAAATGAACAGATTTTCGTCGACACAAAAAAGAATTAATCTTAAAAGTCATTTTAAAATATGATAAAATATGATTTATAGAGAAAAATCATACAATTCAAAATATTTTTTGGCGGTAATGCATGATTAAGTGCAATTTACACTTATAACATACTTACTTAGTAAAAAACATGCTCTAACTTAGTTAATGCTTAACTAATAGATTATCTTTTTGTAATAAAAGTGTAAACTATTTTAACAGCTAGCTTCTTAAAAAGTTTTTAAATCTTAAGAATAAGATATTAAATTCAATCGTTATAAAATATAATTTATATATTTATTTATTAAACTTGTTAATAATTTAATTTTTTTCTTCATAAAATTTATGTGATTAGATTTTAGTTAGTATTTTCAGTCTTACCCGTAGCGTTGCTAGTGGAATGGGAATATTTACTTTAAAAGCTGGAAGCAAACGTTCATATACAGTAGTTCCGTAAACAGTGTCATTAAAAAGCTCAAATATATTTTACAGCAAATTAAAAGATTATATAACAATTACTCTTTATTAGCGTTAAGATCAGATCATTAGATTAAAAATAATTTAGTTTCTAGATTTAGTTATACAAACTTATTTTTAAATGATTAATGATTATTTACGAGACTAAAAAGCATACTCGTAATCACTTATATGATACTAATGAAAACAAATTATGGGTGTGTGGTTATTATTGTCAAACATGCCCAAAGAGTACAGCGATAAAATGCATAAAGTTATTCTAAGATGTACTAAATATCTTCACAGAGATGAGGTTGAAATCTACTACAAGCAAATATTTTTATACTAAGTTAATTTGTTAAAAAAATATTTCCTGTGCTATTTTTTAGTTTCGAAATGATATTTTGTCACTAAATTTTCCACAAGTAAATACTTTATAAGAATGTTATCAGGAATATTTATTTTACTACATATTTTTAGTTTTTAAGTATTTTTTAAGAACGTTTGAATGCAAATATCAAGTCCATATATCATGTATCCATGTTTATTTTAACTTACAGTTAGCTATTTTAATGATTCAATAAATTCAGAAAAACAATAATAAATTTATATGTTTTAATTCCAAAATATTAGGTGTTGCATTATTCTTTTAGTACGAAATTAAAATTTAAATATACATTTTTTAGATAAAATTTTTAAATCTTTAATTTTATATCTTACTCAAATTTCGAATGCTTTATGATGTTAAAAATAGATAATTTATTTTTAACTATTAACAAAATATTTCAGATTCTTTTTCTGTGGTTTTTCACCTCAAAATTAGCAAAATATTATTTTTAAAAATTAAAATAAATAATATATTTTCATAAAATATAAAATTAAAAACTATATAAATATTAAATAAAAATGTAAATATTTGAGATTTCATTAGATTTTTAAAATTGCACATGCACACGCACAACCATACTAATAATGTATAACTCTTAAATACTTAATATTGGCATGGCATTTTATTCAAAATATTTCATGCTCTTTATTAATGCACTTTAAATGTGATTAACATATTTATAATCATTTCATAAAAAAAAATAATAAGATTCGTGTTGTTGAAAGACAATTTATGGTTTTCATAAACTATATATAATCATTTTTATAGTAAATATGCTTAGGAAAGAAAGAAATTAATTTTAAAAAACACTTTCAAATAAAACATTTAATTAAAGAACTAATTTTTTCTAAAGTTTTATCGGAAATCTTAGTAAATATGAAGATTTATATATGAATCTAGAAACTATTTTAAATTTATAATTAAAATTTTTTGTCACAAATTATTATCAAAAATGTCTTTACACAATTACTTCTCAAATGCGCTGTTAAAATTTTTAGATTCTCAACTGTTAATGCAATGCAAAGTAAACGAAAAGCGTATATCATTTTTACACAAGAGTAAAACGGAAACACCAGTTGCTAAAGGAGACAATTAAAAGTTTTTTAAACAAATGTATCAGGCATCGAAATTCATTCTACTTACCCCTGAAACTAGCTTTAACCAACCTTTCCGAGCGGGTTTTAAAACCCTGGGCTGAATGAATGTGTAACACTAAAGCCATGACTACACACACACACGGTGAGGTTTCACCGCACCGGCCGATAACACAGAAACATGTTCACAGCTTGCATGGGGCTTCTGTGCCGGGGCTATGTTTCGAAAAAGATCCATACAGAACAGATGCCCGTGGTCGAATGAACGGCGGCGCCCTGGTGATGTGCGCATCAGGAGCGCACGCACCAACCTGTCACTTCCGCAGCTGGTGATAAGCGAAAAAACAAATTCTTTCATTCCTAAATTCAACTGTTGTTTGTTTCCGCAGATGACAGTTTCTTGAACAGGTTGCCTTAAGTAATCCACTTCCAGACTTTTTTTGCAACAGTTTGCTCTCTCTCTCTCATTCTTAATTTAATTTTCTAGTGGTGTTTACTTTGCTCAAGAATGATAAAATATACCAAAGATATTTTTAAAAAAATAAAAGGATTTCAGTACACAAAATCGTAACTAAATAAGCGATTTCCTCTTAGAAGCAAATATCTCTTTGCTTTTGGGAAAAGATTTAAGAATTATTGCCAAAGAAAACAAATGGAGGGAACATATGATTAATTGTACTCCCTTAAAAATACAAAGCAAATTGTCTTAATACTACTTTCAAACGATGGTTTGCTTTAAGATTTAATTTCACAAATGTATTTAAAATCGAATGAATGTTTCAATAAGTTAAGGAGACTTTCTAAGCACAATAAATAACTTCAAAGTTCACTTTCAGTACACCCAGCTTTAGACATTTTTTTATAATCATATTTTCATATGCTTATAAAAATGAATATAACACAACTTATTATATTTTAAAATAATTTTTCATTTCGTCTAAGATTATGTGCAGTTATATGTTTTACGATTAAAAAGCATAATATACACAATCATAATAAAAGGATATATAATAAGTTTACATAACTTATAATCTTATTTTAACTACAAAAATTGATACATTCATTCTAGCTTTCTAAATTGTTAATCCATTTAATTATAAATAAACAAATAAACAAAATTTGATTTTAAGGAAGTGAAAACTAATATATATATATATATATATATATATATATATATATATATATATATATATATATATATATATATATACATAGATAGATAGATAGATAGATAGATAGATATAGATATAGATAGATACAAATACATATATACATATTATCAATTTGCTCTTAATATTTGATAAAAACTTCAAAGAAAATAAAAAATAAGTGTTTTATATTTTAAATTAAATATATTTGTTTTATTTAAAAGATAAAATATATTTATATTTTTCGCGCGCACTCTCTTCAGAATATTTTTTTAAATTATTGTTATATATTAAGGATTTAAACGATTCAATGAATAAATCGACCTCCAAAAGTTAAGAAACAACATGTTTTCCGAAGCTCACACTAAGAAACTGACATAAACAATAAGATTTATAATTTATATAAATGTTAAAAATGAGCTTACATAAATTTATACAAAAACTTTAGGTATAACATTTTTTATAGGAAAAAACTGGTATGTATGAGTGAGAGAACGTCTATAGCTTTTGTTCATTATAAAATTTTTGTTTGCAAATTTTTAGTCAATTGAATCAGTGAATCAATTAAAATCGAGTTGTTCGTCAATAGACTCCTGTAATGTCTGAGTAAATACGTTTACTCGATTCGTTAAGATGGCAGGTGATGAATGCATGGAAATGAGGATATTACAGGTCATTGTGACTTAGCAGTTTAATAAGTCTTGAAGTGTGGTCCACTGTCTTAGGCATCAATATCAAACCGAAGCTTCTGTGTACAGTTGGCACATTTTCCAGGCCTCTCACGTGCTACAATCCCTGCAGAAGATTTATTTATATTTATTTAACCCCCAAAGAGAAGCATTTTGGTTTCGTTGTTTGTTGCAGAAACATCTATACCATTAGAGAGAAGAATATCAGCTAGTACATTTGCAAAGGCTTCTTCTCCATTCCTGGTCTCTATGGAAGGTGATCGGTTGTGTATGTCCCTTTCACCGGATGACAGAGTAGAAACCACTTATCTTGAGCAAGAGAACACATTCCCTGTACCAGACAGTGATTTCCTTCTGTACTGTTTTACAGTCGAGTCCTTCTTCACTCGGGATAGTGATTCAGAATATGTGCTGATCTAGAGAGAATAAAATAATGCATAGGAAGGGGATATTTAATTTATATGTTCACATATATGTCAGTGCAATTGGAAATTATTTCATTTTAATGAATGATGATGACGACCTCATCGAGCTGTAGTCGTCGAAAGTCGTTTGGAGTGAATGGAATCTATTGCTTAATCTCCAGAACTGAATGGTATCAAATATCTTTAGGACTATCTTGATAAACAGGTTGCTCCTACAAGTCATTCACCAAGATCTGCAGGAGAGCTAGAAAACGTCTTACTCTGTGCCAAATTTTCGTTACAATTTTGGAAAATGGCAACTTAAATGACAGCATGAATCAATAATGCTGTCATATCATTCAAGCTAGGGTAGGGAATATCCTTTATTAAAAATCATTTCTGTTATGTTTCTATGGTATTTTACCACATAAAATTGTGATTATTCCTTTTTATGATTATTTAATTTTATTCTGTTTTTCTAATGAGAATGGACTTTTCGTGTAAGATTTTTTTTTAAATTATTTATGTATTTTTCTTTTGTAAACTTCTGTGTAGCAATGCAAACATTTTTCATGTATACCTCATCCCAATTTAGCATCCTTGCATTCATTTATTTGCTAGGCACGAAAAACCGGTTGTTACTTAACTTTTAGCAGCCAATATATTTACACATTTTTTTAACTTTTAAAAATATTATTTTGTTTTTCCTGCATGTTTATAAGCAATTCGTAAATCATTAGGATATTTCTTCTTTTTATTAATGCCTTAATTTTTTTATGGTTGAAAATCATATTCTAATACAAACCGAATATCTTAACACATGATTGAAAAATTTTGAGTGAAACATGTAATTTTATTTTATGACTTCTAAAAGTTAAAAGGTAATTATGCAATTTTAAACAGACTAAATAGAAAGGTTTTATAAAAAAATATATATTTATATTCCTCATATACTAAAGGTCCAGTCAGTTTATTAATTTTTCTACTAACTCTGAAAATGATTAAAAAATTACAAAAAAACATTTGATTACATGCAAGTAAATTTTTTGTTAAATTAATAATATGTTCCACGATACCACAGGAAAAATAAAAAAGAAGAAATGTGATTAAAATATAATGTTATAGCAAGATTCATCTATAAGTTAGTAAAATCATTGATCTCTGCTTAAAGTTTTTAATTTCAATTCGTTTTTTGAAGAATTTTTACTGTGAAAGAAACAATTTTCATTCATATATTATAGATGACATCACATATTGATGTGGCTACTCCTATTTTATAGGAAAAATCGTCATCGTTGGGCTATAATTGACATCTATGGAGGAGTATACTTCAAATGTTTCTGGTATAAAATCTTTTAAAAACATTCGAATGACTTTAAGGTTTCAAATTCGACAGTACCTCTTTCACGAAATTTGTTTTGTTTTTTTAATTTAAAAAAGATTTATTTTCTACAGGATTTGCTAATTATAAAATATTCCTTAATATTAAAATAATTTTTGATATAAAATAAAAAATAGTTTCCTAATGGATTTAATATATCTTTCTTTTGCGTTTATCGCTAGATAATTATTTAAAATTTAATGCTAATGGATATGGATAGTAAAATAGCAGTTCACATTTTGTCAATTTATCGTTTAGATATATCTTTTTTGTCATACTTCACAAATTAAAATGTAACGCCATATTTAAGAACATCGTTTGCGATTGGGAATATTTGCTCTTTGAACCAAAGATAGACGCCAGTAGAAGTAGGAAAAAAAAGTAGTAAACAAAATAAAATGAAGATGCATTGGTGGAAAATAAGGGTCACACAGGTATGCTATCCTATTCCCAAATTTGTGAATGTTTAAAGAGAAAAATGTTTGTTTTGAACGGGAGAAGCAAACATTAATTGACGTTTCAGTCACAACAGTTATTGTTCCTGGTTTATTAAACTTTCCCTTGATTAGTCTAGGAATGCACACTAGTCTGACACTTTCATCCAATGGAAAATTTTCTTTCCCTATTAGAAGTAACAACACAGTGTACTATGTTACCAAGGTAATAATATTGAAGGCGACAACTCGCCTTTAGCCTTTATTGGCTGAGAATAATTTTCTACTTCCTTTACAGTAAGTCCAAGATTCTCATATAATTTCATTAAATCTGATCTTAATTCATCATTAAAACATATTTAATAATCCTCGAACAACCAAAAAGTGTTACTTTACGTCCTTATCAATCTGATTTTTTTTATTTCTCCCTCAATGAAACAAATCATAAGTTTAGAAAAAAGAAAGAAATGCGTACAAATTATTATAGAATATAATCCTCCAGTAAATAAGATTCTTTGCTTTCGATGCTGAGTATTTTCATACACTAATAAAGGATATTCTGCATGTGCATTTACAATTAATGTATGAAATAACTGCTCAAAGGCATTCCTAAAACTTAAATTTCAAAAGTTGGAAGTTTAGAAAGTTGTTTGGTAAACGTTACTGACAAAGTTTATCGAAAGAAATTAAGTATTTGAAAAATAGTCTGTGGAACTGTAATTTTCTATGTCAAAGAAATCAAAGACACGATGAAAAAAATGAATTCGAATAATATAAGCAAGTTTTTTTGGAATTAAAGAATTAAGGAGCAAGAAGTTGCCATTATTGAAAAAAAATTTTAAATAAAAGAAAGTATATTCTTATGTGCACGAAATTCGTGAATACCATATTCTTAACTTTATAAATTGGAAATTTGCATTTATATTCAAAATGAAACCAAAGTCGTGATATTTTTTTCGGTTTCATGAACATTTTATCTCAAGACCAGTCCAAATATTTAAAAAAGTTTTCCTAACAAAATAACAATTTGGAAATCCACAAATGTCTCTAGATTTTATAAGAAGAAAACAACTGATTTAGAAACATTGTGTAATCTGCTAAAAATTGTTTCTTTTGAGCTAAATCTTTCAGATAAACATACCCAGTTCTATGAAGTTTCGGCCATTATGAGATTACCATACAGGGAAGTAGCTGCATGCATATTGCAGAATAATCTAATTCAATTTTAGTTCAAACATAAGTACAATTCTTAAATTTGTTTTTGATCAATAAATGTATGCCCATTTCTGCTGTGAGAAATACACTTCAGCAAATTTAACACATCGCTAACTTTCATAGTAGTGTCATCAAAAGGCCTTGCTGTTTAAAAAAAATCATTTGTACCAAATTACATTTTATGGAGGTTTACCAATTTTAAAATAGCTCCGTGACTCTAGATAGAGAAACAGAATGTGTGCCATAAGACACTGTTTGATAAAAGAAACTGTGATTTCAACACTTAAAAAATATCTAAATTTTTATATCTTTACTTTAGGGGAAAATCAATGCTAAATT
The DNA here is from genome assembly GCA_030067965.1 of Latrodectus elegans. NCBI lineage: Eukaryota > Metazoa > Arthropoda > Arachnida > Araneae > Theridiidae > Latrodectus > Latrodectus elegans. Next base: position 47,455,257 of record CM057812.1, read on the forward strand.
TTTAATATGTATAACATCGTTTGAATCTTTATTCACTCTATCTCAATTACATAAAGCTCTTGAACAATGGAAGCCTTTCGTCCAATTACCTGATCTTAGCTTTGATGTTGTAAAAATGTTATCTAAAGCTATTGTAGAAATTCATGATTTTTTCTACATTGCAATAAAATGTGGAATTAAGTTTGAGAATTTAAGTTTGAGAAAAAAGTTTGTATCCTTGACCAAAAATAAAATTTAAAAAATTGAGCCATCGTGAAAAAAGACAATATAAAATCCCGAGCAAATTCAGGGCGTCGTGAAAACATATACACAGTGATGCCAAACCACATTACAGAATTACAATTTCGATGAAATTGTAGATTCGGTATCTAATGAAATTCAAACACTATTTCAGAGTCCTATTTGCTTAAATCACCATCAATCCTCAGTTACCAGCTTCAGGAAATGTAACAAAGATGTTTCAATTATGTGCAATTTCTATGACTTGCAGATAAAATGTGCTGTGTGAGTTACAAATGTTTTATTCAATGATGAAATCTGCAAACAAGAAAATGGCAATTCTAAGCAGAACTTGAATCGTTTTAGGGAAAAATATCTATAAATTATATTTTCCCAAATATCATCTTGAGCTATCTTTTTCAGTTCTCAGAAGATTAAAAACATAATCATTGGAATATAATGGAAGAAGAAAGACTATACCCTTAGTTGTCTTAGCAATAGAAAGAGACATACCACTTCATTATAACGACTTTGTACCAAACTTTTTGTTTCTACCGTAATCCAACAACTGAAGCTTAAGATTTCTCAGTAGAATTTTATATATATGTATAACACACACATACATGAATGAGCTTGCAAACCTTGAATTCATTACTCATTGTGGCCAAATTCTGACTTCAAATCTCATACCCATAAATGAAGTCACAAAATACCTCCAATGTGACGATCTTTTTATTTAGCATCACTTAAATAAGTTTCTTTAAATTATTTTAATTTACCACTTAATAATATTGCTTTAAAATACATTTTCCTTTTACAGTAACTTTCAATATTAGTTTTAATAATTTATAAATATAGTTATCACGTACTTATATTTGGTGAATATCAGAAATATGTATCGTATTCTAATTCATCAAAAATAGAAATAAAAAGGGTAATCTCACATTTTATTTTCTATTTTATCTGTTTAGAAGCTACGGAAGAATAATTCGTGTTTCGATTGTAGTAGTTTTCCCTAAGGTGAATCATTTTTTCCCTTGTCCAATCAAATGCTTCGAAATATTTCGCCCTTTTACAAGTTGTCATTATATTTGTTCAGAATTAAATGAAAGAAAGCAACTTTTCAAAATGTTGTAGCCCTTAATGGTATTCCAGTTTTCAACGGTTTTTCTCCTGCAAGTATATATATCCATCTACCAATATATATAATTTTGAACCTTGTGAAATTTCTGGAGAAAACATTTATCTTTATCATAATACATTCTTCGTAATTTCTCTCTCCACTTTTGAATTTTTTATAACATTGTTAGAGTTTTTTGATGTTTCGAAACATTTTTCTATACATGATTTACCTGTTTGTGGTTTCAGAAGCTTGTTTTTTTAATGGCTTGGTGAAAATTCTGCAAAATCGTTTTACATTTAGTAATGTTTTAAAATTTTTATTTCTTGTCTAACACATTTTAATTCATTTCATAATGTTCTTTTTATGTTGATTTCTTACAGTTATTTTTGCTTATTCATTTATAGTTTTATATTAGCAAAAAGGTTTATGATTTATTCTTAAACTTGATACCTGAAAAAACGAGTTAAATATTTATTATTAATTGTGGTGAAACTCGTTAAAACTATGAGGAAAACCCAGATTCGTTTTTAATAATTGAAAGACAGAGACACAGATTCAAAACAAATATATTGAAACTTAATTTATTTTAGCAACTTAATAATAAGAGAAGTTTATATTTACATCATTCTAGATTAAATAATTGATAAACTTTAAATTTCTTATGCGACGTTAACAGAAAAATATATCATAACTAAATTTGACCAGGCGAAATAAGAACTTGATCAGACTCACCCCTTTTCTAAGTAGTATTGTAGTGTCTCCTATCATCAATGGCTTCACCGCTCTCCGGTGTCGATGATTCTTTTTTCTTATCCACTTCCCATCCTCTACTCGTCATCTTTGCTTTCTTTTATCCTCATCTATTTGTCGGACATCTAGGGCTCCATTCAGGAAAGTTGACATAGAGTTACGCCTGTACAGAGCAGTTGTACTGCTTTTACAACTTAAATTTTTCAGCGAATCCCATTCTTCTCAATGAGGATCCAGTTCTCAATCGTGGACTCCATTTTTTCGGTGTCTTCTCTTTTTTTAGATGCAGTTTTGAATTCTTCATAATTCTCATCTCGACTCCTCCTCTTTACACCATTGGTTCTCTAAAGTTCTACAGTATCTCTTATATTTCTATGGGATTGGTCAGAAATCTCTCCACCTCAATCCTGATTGGTCAGATTTACATATAAAAGATGTCATAAAACACAAACGTTCTTGAAATTTACTCAAAACCACCCATTCCAAATGGAAAGTTTTATTCTTTTATTACACTTGTCTCATTGTATCAACTTTTATTACATCCTTTCCTTTATTTTCTAACAGCATTTTTTGAAAAAAAAAAACTTTTAAATTTAAAGTGACAATAAAAATATAAACATCTATTTTCCAAAGGTTTGGTTATGTCGTTTTACACTACGACATTATTAAATGAATTTAAAAAAAAAATGATTTTTATTTTATACATTGTTTCTAATAACGCGTAATGTTTCAGTGTCATACGCTTACCGAAACCTTTTTTACTGAATAAATTCACTAAATACATCTACTAATATTATTATTTTTAATTTCTATCAATTTACAAAATAAACTTCTTATTTACAAAATAAACCACATCTTTTGGAATTTACTAAACTATGTAGAACAATAAATGTGAGTGGAAATGACTTGCTATTGAGATGATTTTTTGTCTTGAAAAGAGTTTTGTTCAGAAATAAATAAAGTAGTTTTTTATAGCATTTCAAAATTAAAACATTATAGTTTTATTTAAAAAGTTCAAAATTTTTATTGCTCATAATTCTTAATTTGTTACTACCCTATTTTCTTTCCATTAAAGGCAATTACATTACCATTAAATGCATTTTAAAAATCAAAATGAGTATGCTTATAAAATGTCAAAAATTTAAGTTTAAAAGTAAGTTACAGTCAAACATGATACATTAGGGTTTAAAATGTCATTGCGTTGTTCGGAAAGTCATTTCATTTTTCGTGAAATGAAATACGTCCAACAAATAAATATTGTATTGCATAGCATACTGTTCAATCTAGTCCAATAGCTTTTCCCATCTTTCTGGTAGTAGCACGATTCTACAGCCATAAAATAGTTGGTTTTTACTTGCAAAAATCTGATCCATGTAGAAAAATCGAAATTACTTTCCGAACAACCAAATAATATCAACAAAAATTCATGAAAATATTAATATTTTTTCTATGAAGCACATTTTTTTTTGATATTTCGTTTGAGTATTTATTCTAAAAGGATAATGAATTATTAAAAAAGTCCAACTTAATATATATTTTGAATGACTTTTTTAACCTTAATCAAATACGTGGAATAATACTTGTAAAACAAGAATATAAAAAGTGATTTTTCGTTTATTACAGAGAACGATAAATAAAGAAATAACAAATGCATTTAAAAAGAGATAACGTTGTGACTTAGAAATCATTTTGGCAGAAGATCATGGTACTAAGGTATCAATCCCTTAGTAAAGTTCCTGAATTTGGTTTCATAATTTATTCCTTAGTTAAAAAAAAGTTTTTATTTTTATTTTATAACAGTTTCTGCTATTGGTCCAGCAACTATAATTGAATGATCTAAAATATGATGAATGAAATAATCAAGTGTCAAGCCTCTCTTTTCATACTATTCATGCTTTTTATTTGCAATATTTTATAATCGCATGCATATTTACAAGTTACTTTTGTTCAATTCGTTTTTTCTGATGTATTCACTTCAAGCAAGGTATTATCAGAAAATAGAGGATAAAATTTTATTTAAAATGCTACATAAAATATTGTTCTAAATCAAAAACAAACTAGATTTTGAATCATCCACATTCAAATCAAATATAGACCAGAGAGCTCAATTTAAATCAATAATCAAAATGTTTTTAAAAATAAGCATTTAATTTAGATTCAATGCATACAATAAAAGACAAACATTTTCGCCTTTTTTGCAATTATTATTGATTTTAAGATTTAAAATTTATTCTCAGCTATCTAAAAAGCATATCATTTCTGTGTTTAAACTATTAATGTATATCATTATTATACAGGTATTATTATATGATCCAACATTAGTCTGTGTGTTATTAAATATCTCAGCATATACTAGACTATTTTGCTGAACATGAATTTAAATACCTCAAATGATTAAATAATTGAAATAATATTTGCGTTTAAGAGGATAAAATTAAACATTTAATTATTGAACATCAGCATAACCTAACTTACTGTTTCTTTTAAAAAATATTTCTTTGAACGTGTAGTCTTTTGCATGAAAATAATATTTTTAAACATACTCATATAAACTATTTGTAATTTTCATAAGTATTTGCACATTTTTGGCTGAAAATGAAAAGAAATCTATTGTGTATTTAAAATATGTCCATCACTGTTTTCCTCCTAATATAACAATATAAACCAATAGTTTATATTATAAATGAAACTAATTATAATAAAACAATTCTATTTTTTCTTTTTTTAACTTAATTATTAAATTGAATGTTAGATTTGTTTCGATTTCAAAAAGTTACAATTCTGTTTTAAAAATTAAAACTTGGAACATACATACTAACAACTTTAAATTTCATGAAAATCTATCAATACAGTCAATTTCAGAAAAGTAAATCATATTACTAATCTATATATGAATTTTTAAATGTGATTATGAATATGAATAGTGTCAATCTGCATTATTCTCCCCGAATATTTTATTCTATTTTCACAGATATATGTTTATTTTTGGTAATTTTAGAATAATTTTCGTAAACAATTTTGCACTGGCATATACTGATATTTATCTAAAATTAAAATAGAAGGTTATAAACTCTGTTTCAGAAGACAAGATTTGTTTGATGTATGTGTACCTTATGATTGTTTTGGGTTTTTATAGTTATAAAATATTTTTTTATTTAGGTTAATAACACATATTATATTATGGTGGTTTTAAATTTAAAATAAAACATATTTTTAAACAAATCAGTTTTAGATATAGCTGATAAACAATATACTCAGCAAATTTCTTGAATTAAAACCAAGCAAAATCACTCAATACACCTATTCAATTACCTCCTAGTGTTGTAGCATGGACATAATATTATGGACGTAAATATTATTTAGTAGCATGAAATTATATTATTAAAATTATAATATTGCCAACCATGTTGTTTATGTAAGTAATTTACAAATCAATTTACAAAATAAAAGTATATAAGGAAATTTACTTATGCATTTCCTATAGTAGACCTTTTCTAGAGTATCAGTTATTATATATTCATTACTTTGATACGGGCTGAACTTGTCGAGCTGGCAGCCGAATGGTTATTGCTCTTGCCTTCGGTTCAACAGTTCGTGAGTTCAAATCCCATCTTGGGCATGGATGTCTGTAGTGGTTCGGAATCCACTTTAAGCCGTAGGCCCAGGTTTAATTAGCCCTTGTGTGCAAAAAAGGACCATTGAGCGATCAGCAAACAAACAGTCGGGCGGAAATTTTATCTAGAATTGTAATAGAAGTTTTTGCGAGAATGCTTATGGTTGACTGAAGCATGGAACAATATTATATTATAATTTTAATCTTTGTCACACCATTTTTATTAAATCCTATAGCGCTAGTTTTAAAATGCTTCCATATTTTATATGATTGCACTAAATCCTGTTTTTTTAGAAAATATTAGATTTGCTGTTTATTATGTTTTTCATATTTATATTATGATCAGATTAAAGCATATAATATGATTACCTTATTTCAATCGTAATTATAATATTCTTCTTTAAAATGGGTATTTCAGATCAATATTGAAAAGAAGGGATTTAGATTTAATTAAAAAAGATCTATTTCGAATAAAGTCATCTTCAGTAACTGATGAATGTAAGAATGAAATTTATATGTAGATCATGAATTGTAAAAATGTAACTATATAATGTGAAATGATCACTCAGAATGGATTCCAAAAATGTTAAACACATTCACCATATCTAAACTATCAATATGTTCCAGTAAATATTAAATTAAAATGCATTAAATTTTGCATATTCTAGTATATGGAATATTCTGCATATTCTAGTATATGGAATATTCTGCATATTCTAGTATATGGAATATTCTGCATATTCTAGTATATGGAATATTTATATAAATTCGACTATAAATAAATTTTTTTGAAAACGTTATTTTTATTACTTACTCTGTTTAATTCCATTTCTCGCAATATAAATTTAAATATATCACTTTCTTGTAAATGTAAGTAAAGAATCATTTTCTATACAATTGATGACAAAAGTACATAGTTGTTACTATCATCACTAAGAAACAATCCAATGAAATATAAATAATTTGCTCTCTGTGAGTTGAGAATGATATTTAGATGTTGTTATTTATTTCAACGTTATAAATAGGAGTTATCAGAAGTATGTAGGAAATAATTGTCAATCTCAGACTTAAAGTAAATATTGATACATATTTTGTTATTCAAACTCACACATAACAAATAATGCTTTTTAGAAGATTTTGAGTGATATATAAAATGTAAACTAATTTTTTTGTTAAAATTTTCAAAGTAACTAACAGACTTAAAGTAAATATTGATACATATTTTATTATTCAAACTCACACACAATAAATAATGCTTTTTAGAAGATTTTGAGGGATATATAAAATGTAAACAAATTTTTTTGTCAAAATTTTTGACGCATATTTGAATTTTTAACTTCAAAGGGAGTAATCTATTAATAAAGAGAATATTTTTGTATCATTAAAAACTGAGTTTAAATCTCAATAACAGTACTATAAAATTAAATTTAAATATTATTCAAAATACTTTTGATCTTTTCGGAAATTGGTATTGTTTTTAAGTTAGTTCAAATATTTTTCGATATAATTTATTATACATTTAATATTTTTAGAAGTTTTTAAAAGAAATAAATGATTTAAATTATTTTTATCACAAATACAGAAACTGAAAAGAAATTCAAATTATTATTTTAAACGCGAAACAGGCATCAAAATTAAAAGAAGTTTTGTAAACTTCCTTGTTATAATAATTGAAAAACATAGCCAAACATTTTTTTAAAATACACTTATTTTAATAAGATTATTATTGATTAAAATCCAAACATAAATATATATGATATAATGTACCAGAGATATTTAAACAACTTTCAAATTATATTCTAACATTTAATTAAAAAGTCTTTTAATATTTCCCTTATTTAAATTAAAACATTGAAATAATTAGAAATACAATTTATCTAAATATAATGAGAATTATGAAAATTTACCAATAAAACGAACACAATTCTGTTTACAAAATTCATTGCTTAAAATGTTTGAGAGGAATTTCAAACGTAATAATTAAATAACTAATTTCTTTTTCTAAATTACAATGAATTGCTTGCTTAAAATATATACGATCATGCATACATGTTCAGAATTTTAGAAACTATAAATTAAGTTGATAATTACAATGAAAACTGCGTAGAACTAAATACCCAATTTTACATTTGATACTGAGACTATAGAATAGAAAAATAAGTCCACATTTATTGAGTGGAATGAAAAAATGCATGACATTTTTTAAATGGTTCAAAACAGTAGTGGTGACGCTACATAATGAACCAGTTTAAGAAACATTCTGCAGGGTTTGTCTTTTGAAATTTAAGATTGCTTTGTCAATTTAAGATTGATTAAGAGTATTTTTTGATATCCAATGTCTTTTTTATAATATGAAATTGATTTATTTAAAAAAGTTAATAGAAAACCAAGACATGGATATATGCATTTAGTCCAAAATAAAAATCAGCATTTCCCACTAAGTTTTGAGTTAAAATACTATTAATGTTCGTCTTGTAAAATATTTTCGAATAGCTGCTGATGGATGATATTGATCGAGGTCAAATTTATTTTACTTGACTGTATGCTCTCAAAACCTATGCTTTTGAAGACCAGTACGAGTAGCTCAAAATGCTTACTGTAGCAGAATGAAGGTGATAAGTGTTGTTCAGTACTAGAGTCTTTTGTTTAACTACTCGAATCTCAAAACTTTGTTTTGAGAGTGGATGTTTTAAAAGGTTTAATTCTTAAAGCTCTCTTGTAAAGGCAATAAATTTATTAAAATTATAGCACTGCAAGAAGTACTATAAATAAGGATGAGAAAATTACTCACAATTTTTCTGGCATTTAAAGCTCACTTTAAGAGGTGTTTTGTTGATTAATATATATATATAATATATATATATATATATATATATATATATATATATATATATATATATATATATATATATATATATATATATATATATATATATATATATATATATATATATATATATATATATATATATATATATATATATATATATATATATATATATATATATATATATATTGTATCTTTATAAATAAATTAAATAAATTCATAGAATATATTTCAAAGGCTAAAAAATAATTAAAATCACAAATGTACTAAAAATGCTATTAAAACTTGTAGTTTTAATTTTTTATAATCTATGCAATATAATGTCGAAAAATAAAGCATTAAATAAAATATTTATGCAAAATTAAAGATTATGGACGTATAATATATATTGTTATTTTTATAAAATTAAATATCCGTTGTTTATTCAAGCGAAAAAAATTTAAATTCAAAAGTAAAACTGAGAACAAAAATTTAATTTGTGCCAAAACCATTATCCTTCATACACTTAATTAAATTTATATATATATATATAATTATCACATGTATATTTTTATTATTTTCTCATCATTTTATCGCAACATATTCTACAAAAAGTGCTTCTCATTTTTAACAAAGTAGAGAAATATTTATTAAGCAAACTTCTCTTTACGTCAAACATTAAAAAATTTTTATTTAAGCAAAACTAATTTTTTTAAATGAAATAACGAAGGAAAGATATTTAGAGATAAGAGACAGATCATCCACATGTTCAACGATTCGAAAAGCTGTTAAAACCAATAACAGTCAAAAACAGGAATGTTTTAGCAAATTCCTATTATTTATTGGATTTGACAGATAAAATGACGTTATCCTGGGGACGTAAAATAATTTCTAAAAGACATTCAACACACATCATTAAACTGGCTGCTGATTTATTTACATGATTTTAGATGGCAGATAAATATTTCAGAAAAATAAAAGGTCTGTATTATGTTGATCTGATAAAAAAATGAATTGTTTTAAAATAAATTGTGTAAAAAAACTAGATATGTGTATATGTATATGTATATATATATGTGTGTGTGTGTATCTATGTATCTATATATATATATATATATATATATATATATATATATATATATATAAATATATATATATATATATATATATATATATATATATATATATATATACATATATATATATTATTGTATGTTTATTATGCTTTCATCATTTGTTTTAATTAGATATGATTTAATAGAACCTTGAAATTGTAAATTGAATGGATTTTTATTGAATAGGATTTTACAACTTAAATGCAAAAAGTACCTTAAAAGAATATTACAAAAGCTTACAAAAATAACTTGTATCAATTCATGTAATTAATTTTTTTGATAGTATCTGAAAGTAACTACTTTAAATAAATAATAGGATTATAAAATAATCTCTGTGATAGACACAAAGTTGAGTTTTTTTTTAATAACAAAGTTAAATATATAATGCAAAAATAAATTTATATTACTTCATTAATGCAGTAATATAAATTTTCTAATTACAATCATATTTAATTTTATAAAAATAAAATCTGGATTTCCTTACCTTTATAAAAATTTGTTACTTGAATATCAGCAAAAATCTCATAAACATACCAATTTTATGATTTACACAATATTTAAACATAACATTTTAAATTAAACACTTTTAATTAGAATTTTATTTAAAAAATTTATTTTTATCAAATTTCTACTTGTGAGCTTTTAACACATCATAAGTTTTAAAAATATTTTTATGATTTATCATTTGATTATAGTTCTCCAAAAAAAAAAATTCATGAATTAAAACTTATAATTTTAAATATTTGAAACTGAGGAAAGATACTATCTTGTTATTCCTCTAACAGCATTTATGAATTAAAAATATTTTATTATATTAAAATATTTTATTATTAAAAATATTTTTCTCTCTGCTTCAAATTTTAGTAATCAATTAAGTGTCAGTTAAAATCTTTTATATTAAAATTTAATTTATTTTTCTGAAATATTATATTACATTGTGTTTCAGTACTCTGCGTGAAATTTCACTCATTCCTTTTAGAAGAAATTTGAAAAGTTGTACTGCTACAAATGTTTTTCGAAAATCATACAATTTCAATTGATAAATCAAAAATTATTAGTCTTCTCTGTATCAATATTTAATATCAAATATATTAGTATTATTGAAAACAGTTAAATAAGCATTTTTCTATAAAAAGGCTACTAACTACATTAAAAATATAATGCATTTAATGCAGCGTTTTACAATATAAAATATTTAATGAGATAAACAATACAATATTTTTTTAAAATTACAAAATAATTTATTGAAATTACATTAATTAATAAAATTTAAATTAAATGAAAACTGTATAAAAACTAAAAGATATAACATTTTTATACACATAAATCCGAACTTACATTAAAATGTGCAAAAGAAGAAAGGAAAAATTTGAAACCTCAAAAAAAGGAAACCAAAAGATTGAGGTTGCAACTTAAAGTTGAAAAACATGTATCAGGAATCCCAGATGTTGTCTACAAGTTTAAAATGATAAAAATAAAAAGTATTATTGTTCTGAAGTACATAAAACTTAATGGTTATAAAAATGAAGAAATGTGAAGGATATATAAATTAACTATGTAGAATAAGCAAGGTATATACAAAAATATTACAGGATAGTTACATAATGAAGGAAAGGAATGTGTTATAACAATATAAACATAGTTAAAGGATTGGAATAATTAATTAAGAACAAAATCTATTCATGTAAATGTAGTTTGCTAGTAATAAAAGAGAAAATGATAAATATTGGCAAAAATATTTCAATATGACTATTTTAACTTTATTAAATTTGAAAAATATACACCCCCATTAAACTATTTTAATTACTAGATTTTAACAACATAATTAAAAACTATAAACACAAATGGAACCTCAATATTCTTATTAATTTCATTTATTGTAAGTCACATTCTAAAAATATTAACTTCATTGATGTTAAAAAAAACAACTTGTATAAATTTATGCAATAATCATTGAATACCATTAAAAATGCTTAAAATATTATTAATTTATTTTTATGAAACTTAATAGATTTACGTTACGTACAATTATGATGTCTTATGTGGAAAATCCAACTTTTTCAAAAAAGCAGAGATAAAACGACGTTGTATAAATAGTTTTTATTAATCCCAAAAGAGCAATGCCTTGGTAGAACTTTAGAAAGGCAAAATTACATTTTGTTCAAGTAACGTAAAATATCCTATAGCTGTTATAAATTACTTTTAAGAAGTTTTAAGAAACATTTTCTTATTCAGATTATTATTATTTACTATTACTATTATTATTTACTATTACTTTTACTTATTATTATTTATTCTAAGCTTTATACTCGTTTTATTAATTGTTCTAGAAAAATTAATATAATGTAATTATTTCTTTCCACAATGAACTAGCTAATATTAGGTGAAAATTAGATTTAGTAGAATTTCAAAACATGATAAATAAGTTCTGATTTACAAATTTTAAAAGATAAAATGAAAAATCTTGGCAATAATTTAAAATTTGAAGCTTTCGTGTTGATGAAATACAATTAAAAAAATACACTCAACAGATTAATTTCCCTTAAATAATTGTTAATTTATTTGTAAAAAAACTTGATAAAACTGTAAATTATCAGGATAATTTTCATATTTTTATAGTCAGAGATATAAAATAAAAGTGATTGAAAATATGTTGAGGGAATTTTATAAATTTAATATCGAAATATTTTTTATAATTGAGAATTTTTAATTAAATAACACAATATAAATCGGAAAACTATGGCATTTGATCTGAAAGTCAATAACATTAACTTGATCATGAGAAATATAATCTTTCAAATGAGAATAAAAATGCTTAACTTTGCTTATAAATATACTTCTGAATACATAAAAAAGACCTCGTTCTTCTTCCATAAATTCAAAAATAAAAACCTTGGCATGCAATAAGAAATAAGCTTAAAAGTGTTATATATTATAACAATCAATGTATTGAAAATAAATATTAATAATGAAAATAATTAAATGAAAATTCCTGATTAAATTGACGAATATAAACCAACTATTGTCATTATTCAGTTTCATCTCGTGACTATATAGTTTATCTTTTTCACATTTAATAACTAGACAAATTTAAAATATAAAATGTATATGCTTAAAATTAACAAAAAATAAAATATCTAAATTGCGTGTGTGATGGCAATATTTTATTAGTTAAATACATTTTTATTAGTATCAGATAATAATTACTTTTTGTCATCCAATTAAATAGTTCATTAAATAATCTTCTTTTGCTTAATGAAATCATACCTGTAATAAAAGCTTTGATTTACAATGCAGGTGTGACAATTTAATGAATTATTAATTGAACATGTTATTTTTATTTATTCTACATTTAATATTGATTAATTGAAATATATTTACCAAGAAAATACATCTATTATGCTACTATTAATTCACTTCATTTCACGTCATATTAAAAATTCACTAGATATGTTAGAACTTTAATTTTCCAACTAATTATTGAAATTCACTTTATTTCTAGCTTGTGCTATTACAGGGATAAAAAAATATACTCTATCTAAATGAAATAAATTTTTTATGGATTGAATTACTTACATTTTCAAATTCATGATAAAATTTAATTTTATATAGTATTTTTCCTGCACGTTCATTTTTTATACCGATCAGTTTGACCGAATTAATTTTCGCATTCTTAATATTATTTGTTTTTAATATTTTTTAAGATAATAATACGAATTTTTTTTTCATTTCTTGCTGCAAATAATATTTCTAAAATACTAAAATATCATCGAAATACGAAATTTAAAAATCATAATTAGAAAATTATAAATTTATTTAAATTCAATTTTGTAAAATGAATCGTGTAAGAAACATGTGAAAAGTAGTTTTTGATATTTAAAACTGGTAATAATTTCTCTGGCTTTAACAATTCGAAATCCATATTTAGAAATATTTTGATATTCTTAATCATGAAAACACTTGATATTTAAAAAGAATTTCCGTACACTCACTTTTAAATTTGTAATGGATATTTTACCACTTATTATTACTAATGCAAACATAAAGATAGCTAAAAATTAACTCTACAAATTATTAAAACAATAAAATTTAGGTAAAAATCACCAGATAAACTTTTACTAAAAGGCATGTTTTCTTATAAAAGTTTATATTACAAAATTATTTCTTTCACCAAGCGAATATTGATGTAACTTTCAAAGAATATAAGTGTAAAAACCTTTTGAATTTTAATATAGATCTCAAAAAAATACTTATAAATATTAAATTATTTTTTACAAAAACAATTTTACTTCTTTTAAATAGAATATTCTTATTTTTAACATACACTTGCACAAAATTCATTGTTTATAAATTATATATTTGTACAAAAATTGAGATTAAAATATCAAAACAAAATGTGAGAAATGTTTTTAAGAATTCAGGTACATATCATTAGAAAATGAGGAAATTCTTTACAAAGAAAATACACTTTCAGTAGAAAATATGGTTACGATTCAAGAGTATAAAATATGAAAATGATTCCAAATATGTACTTTATATATTGTAAATTCTTGCACAAAGCAATGTTTTAACTTGTACAGTTTTATATCATTTAAATACTTATATATTTTTTTCTTTTTTTGACACTATAACTCAGGCTGGGCCTTAACCTTCTTCAGAACATTTTTGTATCTGACTATAATTCTCCATAAGTAGTTATACTTAATGAACTTGAATAAGAATCATTGCAATAATAATACACACAATTTTATAATTTTAATGAATTAAAGTATTTATAGAGACTGTAATTTGAAATATATGTTCGAAAATTCCTATTGCATTTATTATATATTTTTTTACACTTCATAATTTAAAATTTAGAATTATTGTTAAATAATTAACATGCAGTTGCAACCTAGAAAATAAACATATTTTTTACTAAAGAAGTATAAAAATTTTTTATTAAAAGAATTATCAAAAATTTTTTCGATAATTCTTTTACAATATCTTAATGATAAATGTATACTTTTACACAGCGTGTAATCAAAAATTAGACAAAATAAAAATAATTTATTAAATTAAAATCAAAGAATAATCAAAAAAATGTTATAATACATTTACTTCTCAACCACATTTAAAAGTAATGAAAAATATATTTTTCATGTGGTATTAATTTTTTAAAATAACTTTAATTTTATATATTTTAGAAATTTTATTATAAAGCTATTTAAATTCAATTTAGAACAATTTTCATAATTTGAATTTTTCATAATAGCTCTTTTTAATTATTTGATTATTTCGAAGGCTACAAAATATCATTTGTTTATATATATATATATATATATATATATATATATATATATATATATATATATATATATATATATATATATATATATATATATATATATATATATATATATATATATATATATATATATATATTGAATTTTATATAGAACTGAATTTCAAGTAATAAGTCTGACAATGGAATTTATGAGTGAACCATTTGTGAATTTTGCAATGTATTTTCTTGCTGATTCTATAATAATGTTATCAAAAAATAGATAATTTATATATTTTCTACACACATCTACTCACATTCATTAAGATAACAGGTTATCAGCTCATTTTTAAATTTAAGATCTCACACAGTGCTATTCGGAAAATTTTTGATTTGCATATTTGTCCAAATTTATAAAAATTTTCTTTTCTTAAAATATATTCATCTTAAATCTGTGTTGAAATTTTTTAAAAATGAATTTAACAATATTTAATTTAATTTAAGTAACTTAATTTTTTTCTGAGCATTGACATTGATTCATTATTTAATAATTATATTTTAAGTGACTTTTTTTTAAATAATATCTGGAAAAATTCATGAATATTACAATAAGTTAGAACTACCTTAACTATCTGTAAAGTTTTTAAAAAATGATATATAAGGTTTAATCTTTTTTAGTTTTATTGCTCTTTTTTTGCCATTTCCATTGCCTTTTTACAAATGTTATAGCAATTAATCATTTCAAAATTGTAAGATTTACATCGAATTTAATGATTCCATTCAGCATAAAATATACATATACAAGTGGGAGAACAACTTAGAACAATTTTATTGGAACAAAATTTGAATAGTTTGTAAATTGCATCGACAAAAATAAAAATCAGCTTTAAATAAATAAAAAATTAAAATCATTGTGACCGAAATAATTTAATAATGCTTTCAAAAAAATACAAAAGTTTTGTCCGTTATCTTTTTCTGAAGGCGTTAAGAATACATTTTTGATCATTGTTAGTAACCACATCGTTATTTACAACCATTACTACTTAGATATTTAGATAAAATTATATTATTAGAATAAAAATTATATTATATTTTAATAATAATATAATTTTTATTCAAAGAAGCTGAAATAAGTTTTGCATAATCAAATATTATTGATTCAAATATTTTATGTTTA
Source organism: Latrodectus elegans (assembly GCA_030067965.1). Lineage (NCBI taxonomy): Eukaryota > Metazoa > Arthropoda > Arachnida > Araneae > Theridiidae > Latrodectus > Latrodectus elegans. The sequence continues at coordinate 47,471,323 of CM057812.1, forward strand.
CAAACATAAAAAGAAATTTCCTGGCATTCGAAGAAAGAAAAATTGTTCTTATTCTTTCTTCGACTTTTACATATCACGATAGGACTGCAAAGCAAGCTTATGGCTGGGAAGAGAAGCTCAATTAAAAATGCCATCACGTCATAATGTCCAAAAAAAGAGCAATTTCCACAAAAGACACCGCAAACTTCAAGCAGCATTGAAGCTAGAAGACAGACTATTTACAGCAAATCAGCAATTGTCGAATCACTCGTGAGGTGTTAATACCATACATCATATACAGTAGTCATACTCACAAAACTTGGTCGATTGGTAAAAAATATGTCTTTTTGAAACGTTATTCACGTGTTTCACTGCATTAAATTTTCAGATTTATCAAAAAATTTTACATACGTGAATTATATTTGCTTTATTAACATTAAGGATCATAGTGAATAATGGTTGTCATGGTTTCATAAAGAGTATGTAAAACAATTGACTCATTTTGGTATCATAAATCATATGATGCCATAGGTTTGTTCATTCATGAATATATATAAGCTTATTTAAATCTTCATATTTTAATATATTGAAAATTGCATAAAAATTTTAAAATTATAGATAACAAATGTTTATAAATAGTTTCTGATAAATGCGATAATATTAGCAACATATTAATATATATAAAAGCGTGTTCTGATAAGAAACTCTTTCTGTATATCATAATAATGTTAGTAGACATATGATAGAATTTTTAAGTGCTATTTTTTTAAAACAAATTTGATGTTTGCCTTAGAATATAAGCAATGAATTTATATTCTTATTATTTTAATAAAGAAAACCACTTATCAGTGAGTTGTCTGAAACATATTCTTCAAATAAAATACATTAAACAAAGTGAATTTAGCAAAAAATTACAGTTATTAGTTATTTTACTATAATTTTCCAAAAGTTGAAAACAATCAATTTTTTCATTTATTGATCAAAATGAATTTTGAATGAACATGATAAGAATTCTTCCATGTGAACTTGAAAATAATTTCAAAAACAGTTTTGATCAAGTTATAGTTTCTTCTCTGTGTGTGTAAATGATAACACTTCTTTCTAATTAATTATTGCCTGTCCTTAAGTGTATATGAATCTTTGTTTTCCTCTGAGCTCTTTTGTCACAACAAATTCAATAAATTATTTCATATATATATTTAAATCGTAATTGGCATTAATTGAGTTCAAAACAAGATTTATTGATTTTGAAAAAAGAATAATAATAATAAGGTAAACAATCTTACTGCATATATTTTAGATGTATTTTACGAGATAAAATAATAGCGAACTTCTACATTAATTGCTAAATATTTAGATTCAACCATAAAGATTATTAATTTGACTCAAAATTTAATTAAAGCTGTCTTGATACTAAAAACGAGAGAATCTAAGTTAAAATGACAGTCAACACTTTAAATTATATTATTTGTTTATACTGTTTACACACAAATTTTCTTTAATGGACTTTATTGTGAAATACAAAAGTTATGATGCTCTGCTGAGAAACAAAACACTTTTGATATTTTGGACTAATTCAAATGAAATTTTAAAATAAATAATAAAACAATTAATGATAATTATTCAAATAAATAAACATTATTCAATGAAATAATGTTTGAATTAATCAAATTATTTAAGAAAAAGTTTTTTATAAATAACAATGCATATTTAACATAAGATAATATGTAAAAAAATTTATTTGAAACTGAATTTTAAGTGAACTGTAAAATCATTAATTAAAAATAAACCCTGAAATTTAAAGATTTATTTTTAGCTATATTGTAACTAAATTTGTTAATTTAGGACATAAATATATTTTGCATTTAATTGGTTCTTCTATGATTATAATAATGTAGTATCTATAGAATATAATGAATATAATTCATTAATTTTTTACTATTGATAAAAAATAAAAAGTAAATGAAAATTTCTTATGAATTTCAGAGAGTTCTATAAATTTATTTGAATTCCTTACTGTCGAAATATTTTCATTGTTCTTGTGAAATGTTCCCTGTAATTAATAAACATACACTATTGTTTTATTTAAACGTTTACTTAGAAGTGTTAATAAATAAAAAATACTTACGAAATAAATTTTTATGATGCATGGAAAGTGCAGAAAATTTTATTCCTCAAAGAATTAACAAATGCACATGTATAAAATAAATTGTAAAACAAATTAATCTAATTAAAAACATATCTCAATATTCACCAAGGAAAGTGAGTAAAAAACATAACCTGTATGATGCAATGACTGTTTGATTACATAATGACTAAGTTATCATATTAATTCTTCCTTTATTAATTAAATTTATGAAATAGAAAAAATTGCATATATTTCATTTTCTTTCATTAATATAAAAATGCATTTCCCATTTTCATCTTAAAAACTGATAAATGTTACAATTTATTAACCAGTTTCGCTTTTTCACCCCAGTTTGCAAATATAAATGCTATTATTTTTTATTTCTTTTTATATTCTTTGTTAATGTAAAAAATTAATATTCATTCAGAGAGAACTTTTTTGAAAACATTATAATCTTCATTTCATTAATTCTAAGAACAAAGGCATCCTTATAGTGTGTGTGTGTGTGTGTGTGTGTGTGTGTGTGTGTGTGTGTGTGTGTGTGTGTGTGTGTGTGTGTGTGTGTGTGTGTGTGTGTGTGTGTGTGTGTGTGTGTGTGTGTGTGATATTATTTTTTTTTCTAAAAATAAAATTCATCAATTTTAATTGTGGGAAGGAAACTCTAATATCTAACATGGCAATTTTATCGTTAGCATCATTTTTCCAGCAATAAAACAAACTAAGATTTTAAATAACATCAAGAAAATAACTTCAAATAAATAAACAATTATCACATTGATTATTTTTGAAATTATGCACTCGGATAAAAATTAATAGGCTATCATGTGTTTCATCCAAGCTTAAAAATCTAACTAAGAGCGTAAACAATACCTTTTCGCAGTATCAAGCAGTTTTGTTTAGGAGTTTTAATTTATGAGAGCAGTAATTTCAAGTAATATAGTTTCTTTAGTTAAAATTTTAAAAAATATATTATTAGGAAGAAATTAAAAGTATTAAATTAAAGTATTTAAAAATAAGGAAAAATAATTAAAGAAAGAAAAGTCTCAATTTTCATTTATTATTATTATTAAAATTTTTTAAAATTTTTAATGACTGGTAGAAATAATTTTAGGTAAAAATTCAATGAAATTGCAAAGAATTTGATAACTTTATTAATTATATAACCATAAACGTTTGAAAATTTTGTAAAAGAAATATAATTCTTACGTTATTTTCTCTAAATTAAATATGATGGCTTATAACAAAATAACAAGTATGCATTAAATTTTTGGCAGGAATTTATGAAGTACTTTACGATAAGCAAAAAGATTTCTTGATTATAAGTACTAATAACTTATATTTGAGATATGAATTCAATGTTAATCTAATTCTCAGAATTTATTATCTTAAGCATTAATGAATTTTTAACATAAGGATAATACTTAAGGTAATATAATAATTACACCAATTATATATATATATATATGCAGCTCATTAATTTAAATATACATTTCATTAAAACGTATTAAAATTATATATAAATTGAAAACATAATATAAAATTTATAAATATTTTCCAGAAATGACTACATAATTTCAAATAAATATTTAAAGTCAGGCATTATGGAAAAATTAAATCATTTTGCTGCAAATCGTTTAGATAAAAGTCGAATTAAATTAAATTGTGAAATCATTATAAAGTTTATCCGTAGTATGTATTTTAATAAATATATGTGAAACTTAGTAACTAGGAAAACTCTCAACAATGAAAAGATACAAAGAACTGAAAATCTTTCAGCCAATTTACGAGTAGGATTAAATAAAATATTATTCCTTAGATAAAAATGTAATCTATATCAGGCAGATCATGTCTTACTCATTATTGAAAGTTTGCAAGTGATTATGGGACACATTTGGAATTGAAATGAGAATTTACATTTAAGAGACAATTTTATTCACGTAATACATATTCATTGGAATCGCCTTTATATTCAAAGGAATTATAATGCTTTTAATAGAATTCTTCCAGAATAGTTAAATTAGATTTTCTTAATTATATCATGTTTCTTAAGAATTTAAATTCCTGCTTTAAGAGGGAGCTCAATATATTCAATCATATATATGAATAAATGAAAGATCTTTTATTAGTTTCATTTTTTAAATGTTTAAGTTGTAAGCGAATTAAGATTCATTCTTATACTCATCAGAACGTCTTCGTAAGTTTTGGCTTCCAAAATTTTATTTTATTTAATCATTAGGGGAAGCATATTGTGTAATAATAAATATATATGTACTGGATAAAGACAGACGACACACTAAACTCAAGACATTTACAAGAAGGAAAATGCTGAGGTATAACAATAATCAACTTTTCATAACATTCATGTAAAATTATTGAAAATATTGACAATAATAATGTGTTTATGTGAAAATAAATTGACAATATAATTTAATCGAAAACAAATTAATTTTAACATTTATGCCAGGAGAAAATTCCTCGTGATGTCTCGAATAAGAAGGAAAATAGATTAATAGCAGTTAAAAGATGAATTTTAGCATATACCATTCAATATTGTTTATCAAATTGGTCAAAATTTCATTATTGTCGGCAGAATAAGGAATTGATATATTATCATGTTGAAAGATGTGGTAGATCACTATGTTATCTGGCCTAATATCATTATAAAGATATGTAGATAACATATTTTATATATCGTATGTAAATTGAATAACGAATAACGATGTAGATAACATATTTTATACTGTGTGTAAATTGAATAACGATATTACAGGCTTAAAATTGAAGAATGGGTTCGATTGCATGATAGAAAATGTCTGTATGAACAGTTAAACTATGCTTGCGGTAGCGTGGACACTAACCTGGGTAAACATGGCCGCATCTAATTTGGATGAATGAATTTCACATTTAAAAATAATTTTATTCATGCAATGTATATTTATTCGAATTACTTTTTATATATTAAAACTATATATAACTTTTCCTACAGAATATTTTTCTAGAATTTGGTATGCACTTGTTACTTCAATCGATGGATTTTCGGGTCGCATTTAAGCTGCATGTACAGCATTCATTTTACACTCTGTCCAATTTCTTTTTATTGAAAGTAAAGACATATAATTTTACACTCTGTCCAATTTCTTTTTATTGAAAGTAAAGACGTATAATTTTTAGTAATGCTGCTTGACGTAGTTTTTATGGATACTTGTTTCTCAGAAACTATGCTATTAAATTTTAAAAATTACGTCAAATTTTCCAATATAATACCTTTGTTCAATAAATTTTAATGTGTTATCTGCATTTGTTCAAAATGTACTTAATTTCATGTCTAGTAGTACACACCTCCACAGTAAAAGTAATACACACATTTTAGAAGTTTGTTTTGTAGGTCATTTGAAACAAAATTTATTTATAACTGTGCGCATTACCCATATATTAATGGAAGCAGTAAGTAATTTGAATCAGAAATTAAGCAAATTTCTTAGACCACTTTGATACTTTCGAACAATTTGCAGGATTTCTCTAAGCATATATAATGTACACAACTGGCCATTAAAATTGCTACACCAGGAAGAAATGCAGATAGCAAAATGATATTTATTGGACAAATATATTATACTAGAAATAACAAGTGATTAAATTTTCAAAAACTTTGGTTGGATAGATCCTGAGAAATCAGTACCCAGAACAACCACCTCTGGCAGTAATAACAGACGTTATACGCCTGGGCATTCAGTCAAACAGAGATTGGATTGCATGTACAGGTACAGATGCCCATGCAGCTTCAACACGATGCCACAGTTCATCAACCGTAGTGACTGGCGTTTGGTGACGAGCCAGTCGCACGGCAACCATTGACCAGACGTTTTCTATTGGTGAAAGATCTGGAGAATGTGCTGGCAAGGGCAACAACCGAACATGTTCAGTATCCAGGAAGATCCGTACAATACCGGCAACATGGGGTCGGACATTATCCTGCTGAAACGTAGGGTTTCACAGGGCTCGAATAAAGGGTAGAGCCATGGGTCGTAACACACCTGAAATGTAACGTGCACTGTTCAAAGCACCGTCAATGCGAACAAGAGGTGACCGAGACGTGTATCCAATGGCACCCCATACCATCACGCCAGGTGATTAGCCAGTATGACGATGACGAATACACGCTGCCAGTGTGCGTTCACCACGATGCCGCCAAACAAGGATGCGACCATCATGATGCTGTACACAGAACCTGGATTCATCTGAAAAGATGACGTCTTGCTATTCGTTTGCTCATGTTCGTCGTTGATCACACCATTGAAGGCGTTCTTGTCTATGACGCAGCGTCAAGGGAAGCCGCAGCCATGGTCTCCGAGCTGAGAGTCCATGCTGCTGCAAACGTCGTCGAACTGTTCCTGCAGACACTTTTCTTGCTGCACACAATGCAAACGGGGTCAAACGACCCCGTTTCTTGACTCGTGACGTGGTTGCACAATCCATTACGGCCATGCGGATAATATGCCTTTCTTTTCGGCTGCTAGTGATACGTGGCCGTTGAGATCCCGCATCGTGTTCCATATTACCGTCCTGAATCCATCGATTCCATATTCTGTTAACAGTCATTGGATCTCAACCGACGCGAGCAGCAATACTGCGATAAGATAAACCGCAATCCCGGTACGCTATAATTCGACCTTTATCAAAGTCAGAAACGTGCTGGTACGCATTTCTCCTTCTTACACGAGGCAGCACAACAACTTTTCACCAGGCAACAATGTTCAAATGCAATTTGTGTATGAGGAACCGGCTGAACAATTTCCTCATTTAAACACAATGTAGGTGTCGCTACTGGCACCTGCTTTATCTGAATGCGCTGAAAAGCTAATCATTTGCATATCACAGCACCTTCTTCCTTTCGTATAAATTTCACGTCTGTAGCATGTCGCTTTCTTGGTGTAGCAATTTTAATGGCCAGTTGTGTATAGAGATTATGTTATAAAAACTTGATTAAAAGCATAACTAAATTCAAACCAAAATAAATTATTGAATTATAAAATTTACAGTGTTAATTAAATATACATTAATTATTAACTAGTTATTGAATTAATTAAATAATATTTATGAATTATTAATTAGTTATCTATAATTAATTATTAATTAATTATATATTAATAAGCCTTTAATTAGTTATTTATTTCCTTTCGTTAGTTTTTCTTCGTTGATTTTATGATATTAATTTTTTTATGAGAAATTGTAAAAAATAGGAAATTTGGAAAACAAACCAGAAATTCAAATAATAAAAATATTATTGTTTTTGTAGACAAAAGATCTTAAGGAAAATACTGAATTCTTTTAAGATACTATACAAACAAGGTGATTACTTTTCCCTTTAGAAATATTGAAAATGCTAACACTTTATATTTAGAATCTCAAAGTGAGTAATGTGTGCATTTATTTTTGGTAGTTAATATATTGTAAAAATTATATTTATTTAACATTACTGTAATATTATTAGTGAAGATTAGCAAATAAATTATATTTTCGTATTTCGAAAGAAGATTATATTTAAATTTAAGGAATTAACCATTTATTCAGATGATCGGACTGTCAACTAAGATTCTATCATAAATTAATAAAAAAAAAATGGTGCCTCGAATAAATTTTTACTTTAGTCAAGTGTCATTACTTCCAAGAGCTTGGGGAATAGGCCATTTTCACTTTTAAAATTGTTTTTAAGTTATTATTTTAAAAAAGTATAAATTTAAATTACACTCAGAAAATTTCAACAAATAATGAAAATTTATTTCGCCACTGCAGCTGCACTTGCTTTTCGTTTCCACTTTGTTCAAAAAAATTCAAGAAAAAAGTAAGGGTTTAAAAATATATATAAACTAAATTTTTAGAAAGCTGACTATTTTAATACACGTTGCTAAAGGAAATAAGCATTATTAAAGCGGAAACTATATTACATAAACTCAAATATCAAATTATAGTCCTTATAGTAAATACTAAAATATTTCTTTTAATATTATATAATTTAAGCATATTTGTTAAATTTAAAAATACATTTTAACAAATATGCTTTTTTCTGAATTCTAATCAAATAATTCAAACATTGCTTAGGAATGGTGTTTCATGTATATAAAATAAGAATGCTTCGCTGTTTTGTGAAAAAATAAAATGCAGAAATAAAATGCGTAAAATTTTTTTTTGAATTTCAGAAATGTATTTTGGAAACAACAACACAGTATTTCAAAAATATTTTTCCTGGGAGAAAAACTTTGGGAGTTATATATCGGGCAAAGTAAAAATGAGAAAAAAATACGCAGTATAGAATTTCTTTGAATATATTTATCTGAAAATGAAGATATTTATTTAATGCTTACAATTATTAAATCTAATAAAGAGCGACTTTGTTTTTAGAAAATTTGAAATAATCGAATGAAATTTGAAATTAAAGATTCTGTAATCGAATATTTATAAGAAACTTGTTTAAAAAGAACCTCTAAAAGAATATGTAATCGTTTTAATATAGTATAACTTTAAAGAATAATCACTTTAATTGTTATATATAAATATGTGTATTACTAGATATAAATGTATATATATATATATAAATGTATTAAACACGTGTAAAAATAAACTACGTCAAAACAAAATACAATGTATTGTAAAAATAGGATAATAAATTTAAACACAATGATCACAATACAAAAATGCATTCATTAGACAATGTAAAATTTGCAATGTGCATATGTTGATATTAGGCATGCCAGCTTAAAATCTGATATTTTCAATAAATTCAAGATATACAGTTTTAACAAAGAAACAAATAAAAATACCAAGAAATATCATAAATGTTGTTATATATCATAAATGCATTGTTACCAACACATATCATAAATGCTGTAACAAGAAGGGGCACTTATGTGGTTAATCTGAATAACTTAAATGGTAAATTCAATATAAATCTACAAGGATGCTCCAGTTAATGTCTAAAGATTATATTCCATAAACATGACTAGATAGTAATTCTCGTACATTTCTAAAGTGAGAAGCTGCTTGAAGACTGTAATCCAATTTCCTATTTTTTCTGAAGACAAAAATGTTTGAAATGATTCCTCTGATAGGTTTAAAGTGCTTTACGGATTATTTTGTTGTCACCTTTTAAATTTGTTCCTCAGTCTCTGAATGTCTATTTAGCGTTTTTTCTTCTTTGCATAAGCATTCTTAGAATTTCCATGCCAGCATTAAAAGCTGAGATTTCCAACAAATTCAAGGTATGCAGCTTTAACAAGAAAACTAATAAAAATGTCAACATATATCATCGATGATTTATGTCAAATACCAGATTTCTGTATTGTACCAAAAGCGTCCTAATAAAAATAATTGTATTTTTGCTTGTCTTCATGAGAAATCTTGATAACATTCTTCACTACAAATAAATGATTACTATAAGGAAAGTTTTATATTTTGGATAATTCATAAGTATGTATAAAAGAACGCAACGATTTTATTAACAAAAAAATTATAAGAGATTATTTTAAAAATTAAAAAAATTTACATAACTGGTTTTTAAATGCATGAGTTTAACTTAACGTAATACTTAATTTAAGGAATGTAACAAAGTTGTGTAGTAAATAAGAAAATCTATATGTTTGTACAATTTACTGAAATATTAAAATTTAAAGGAACTTATGTTTTACTGTACAATAATATCTTTGTATAGAAAACTATTTTTGAAAATTTCTGAATGAGCTAAATGATAGTATACTTTGCCAGGTAATTGAATTATCTGAAATTCACAGTTGCAACAATCAGTTTTCCAGTTTTGTATTAGGTGATAGTTATGAAGCAATTTTAAATTTAATCTTCCAATCTGAAAATGTAATCAAAAATAAAATGATGTTATATATGTTTAATTGTTTTCATATAATTTAGTATTCCTCTTGCTGAAAACATATGTGTGCATTATAGATAATATATTTTGTCTAAAATTTATGAAGAAAGAAGGAAAATAATCCAGCTAACTGTAAACTCTAAGCTAGAAAATAGATGATGATAAACTTTTGCTGTAAAATATAGCAAAATATGCTCAAGAATGATGTGACATAAGAATAGTGAACTAATTAATACAAGATATACAAATTCGTATCAACCAAACATTGCCAAATGGTTCCATTTAAGTCGAATATTTTGGATATAATTCCAAAAATTGCTTATGGTGGGTCAAGGTTAACAAAAACGGGATATATGAGTATAACTTCAATGTTAATGGATCTATGAATAAATTAAGTCTAGAATTTTAAAGTTAAAATTAAGGTATGTTTGAAATGCCTTGTACAGGAAGGTAAAGGAACAAATTGGTGAGGTAATACATAAATTTCGTGTCAGTGAAAAAAAAACCCTAAAAATAGAAAACTAGTTAGAATTTTAAATTATTTCACATTATCAGAAATATTGGCTCTTTTTTTAACAAGAATCTCTATATTGTTCATAATGAACAAACTCCTTAGAAATGACACACTAACTGACATGTTTTCTGAAAATTTAGATTGCTCATTTCAAAGACCATACTTAAATACCATTTGCAATGTATGACATAAATGGAGAGTCTTCCACAAGCTAGTCTATGAAAGAAAAACAAGCCAAATCTATAAAACAGAATTCGGCAATATTTTTAATCGGAAATAGCAAACAAATTATTAGAAAAGATTGAATTAATTTGAATTCAATTCATAGTCTATGTAGTAAAAAAAAGATAACTACAGGAAAGTTCACTTTATATTTCATATTCTTACTACATGTTAAATTTTATTTTTGTTAGATAAATAACAAAAAATAAAATATAATAAAATTTTAATATCTGGGTAATACGCATAAAATTTTCTCAAAATAATTACCTAGTTAGTACCTTGTTTAATTTAGTCTGAAACATTGCAGAATATATTTGTAGTCGGAATATTTTGTAAGTATATTGTTTATACAATATAACTATAGTGATAAGAAATGTTTTGCAAAATTTATGTAAATTGATAAATTTTATATTGTGGGATAAATATTGCAAAGAAATTTTTCATGATACATGCAATTAAATTTTAAAGTACGGATTAATTGTTTATTAATTTAAACGTTAGAATTACCATTCTATTTTGAAATGCAAGCTGTAAATTTAATCAAAACTGACTTAATATTTTGGTGTTTCAAATATACATTAAAATATGAAATTAAAAAAAACAAACGTCAAAAGCTCGTTTTTACGAACCCCTAATTTACGAGCAATGACGAGTTTACGAAACATTGACTTATCTCTAACATCACCCCATTGACATAATGATAATTTCGATTCCCATTTTGGAATTAAATTTTTGAGAAATCTCTTTTACAATAGTTTTTTTCATTTCAGGTATTTCAAATTATCAGGCATTTCACGTTTATATATATATTTTTTATCAGTTTTCTTTCTTTATCATCTGATGTGTTATTAACTTTTTTTTTATTTTATAGACTGAGAAACTTGGAGGAAAGTTATTACGGTTAACTACTTTCAGCGTTAAATGTTAATAAATTATTATAATGTACGTAAAATAATTTTGATTCTAAAATCGAAATTAAAAAAAAATGTTTTTATAAATCCAAGTATAATTCATTTAAGTAAACTTTAAGCTATTAATAGACGCCAGCCTCTAGTGTTATTCTCACCCCGAATTTTTTTTAATATAAAATTTTTCCGTCTATTCTAACTTAAGATTTCACATGCAATTAAGTGTATTCATGCATTGTATAGTATTTGAGATAGTATTTGCATAGTATGCATGGCCTAGTATTGTATATGTATTTGAGTGTTATCAATAACTTCTATTTTTTCTATCCAACGCCCGTCTTCGGCATCTCTGCCATTAATGGACGGGCATCCCAATAAAAAGATGTACAAGTATAAAAACAAAAATAAAGTCTTTTAGTAGCCTCAAAAGAGTTATCAGTCATAAACTTTAAAACTTAAGTGCAGTTTTAGAGGTGAGTAGCATCCATATTATCATCATTGTTGTCGTTGTTTCAAACCCCAGACGGTGTAGTTAAGCTACCAAAAAAACCAAAAATTATTAAAATTTTAAAAATAAAATAGGATTCTCTAAAACCTCGTTCAAAGTAAAATTCAGAAAGTCAAGAATATGCCTCGGGAAGGCCTGATAAGCCTTGCACCAGCTTCACTTCAGAAAGACTTTCTGGTCCTGTTTAAAAGAAAGGGACCTAATGTGACCACTTAAAAAACGTGAAAGGGCAGACTGCTGTATTCTAGTGATACAGAGCTGGTGCCACCAATGAGGTTATCATCATTATTGCACAATGAACAACGAGCAGAATTAATTACACCTATTCGATGCAGATGCCTTTGTAGATAGTCATGTCCAGTTGTCACCCGGAAACAAGCGACACCAACTGTAGAGAATCAAGTAGAGAGTTTTCCTTTGCCTATCCTTAACCGCATCAGAATAAAAGAAAACTCTGTCACACTTTATTTTACTAAGGATTACACTTTTGATGTTACGCAAAGGGGTATTTGGCTAGATCATAAGGGAACCAGTTTTCGCAAGTCTATCTATAACTTTTAGTGAAGGTTTCGTAATATGCTTTTGGGAGGATATATATATATATATATATATATATATATATATATATATATATATATATATATATATATATATATATATATATATATATATATATATATATATATATATATATATATATATATATATATATATATATATATATATATATATATATATATATATATATATATATATATATATGAGATTTGAATGAAGATAAATTATTCTTAGACAAAGAAACCTTTGGCTTCGAAGCTTAACTTCAGTAATTTTTTTAATTAGGATTCAGATCTAATTTGTTCCTAATAATTATTAGATTAAATCATTAAGAACACATAATAAAGAAAAATTGAAAAGAACTTTAAAATATCAGTTATGAAGAAACAACGACAATCCGTAAAACAATTAGATGAATGTCTAATAAGATTAAATTACTTTTTGAGAAAGACAACAATAAAATGATACGTCGAGACATAATTTTAAAAAATGCAGTTTTGAAACAGAAAAAAGTAAGCAATTACTTAACTAATTCTTCCTCAACAAAATTGATTAAAAAATGTAAGAATTTTTCTTTAATTATAAAATTTATTTTACATGTTTCTTTATATAACGCTTACTAAATATTTTTTTCTAATAGTATTTTATTTATAAAAAAGCCGCAGGGTAATAAAAACAGTTTTAATATATCAATCATGATTTTTCAATTAATTGTTTTAATTAAATTAAATTTTTCAATTTTGATTGAAACACAAACTAAACTATAACTAGCCTCTAAGTCTATTTAATTCAATATTGCTCACTTTTTTTCTAAAAACATAACACTAAATTAAAATTTAAAAAGTTTACTTTTTATAGCTAGAATAACTATAATTAACATCTTTTATGAAGAAAGTGTAAAACCATCATTCTCTCATTTTATTTTGAGTTTAGTATCCTTCACACGATTAAATTAATGCAAGGCTTTTAAGTTTTCTAAATTCACTTCATTTGCAAAGTTTACACATTTATTAAAAAATACTAGAAACCTATTAGACTTGAAACACATTCCATGTATCTGATTTCAGAAAGACATCATCTGTAGCTTATGAATGGATATTAAACTGTTTAATGCAAACTTTTAATTTTAACTATTTGTTCTGGGATTTTGAATATTTTATAACGGTTCATATAGATTAAAATTCTCTTGTAAGTTTATTGACGACTATATATAGCCTATAAATGGTTAAATTACATATTTTTGTTTTATAATCATATTTTTTATTTATTAATGTTTCATTTGTATGTCCGTAATAGGAAAGAATCTCAACGTATAAAAGATCTCAATAAAAAGGATTTACAAACTGTATTCGATATTAAAAAAATAAACATTTAGCTGCAGCATAGAAATCTAAAATTTGTTCAAATATTTTATCGAAATGTGTTATATTTTTAAAAATTTTATATTATAAATATACAATACACATTTCAATTTTAATTGCAGTTTTAAGATATATTCAAATAATTTGAATATCTAAAGAAAACAACTGTACGTAGGTACAATATAACGAACACTCTGGAAAGAAGTTTGCAAAGAAATTCAACATTGTTTCTGTAGAAAAATTTAATTAGAGACAGAAAATGTTTATTCAAGAGAATGTCGTGATATTATGTTCTGTCTTTCACACATTAAATACAACATCATGTTTAGAGACATTGCGAAAAATATTTTGCACTGTATCTAAACTCCGCATATTTTATATAATTAGTTTTCTTTCCTTTGCTTTATCTAATTTAGTGTAGAAAGCATTAGTACATGCTACACAAAATAGAAATTGTTTCCTTTTCGTTTATTACTTTTAAGTTGGGTATAAACCAAGTACGGAGTAAAACATGTTTGTTTTCTATTGTCTTACCGTTTGTTAGATTTTAATTTCTAATACACGAAACAAACTTAAAAATGTTACTGACATCTTATAAATTTGTTCAATTAATTTTAAATTTTCCTTTCATTGCAATTATTTTTATGCGATATAAAAGAACGAATTTTCTTTGAAAAGCAAACATGATGTATGTTATGCTATAATATGGACGAAAAGCGCAACATACAATGATTTGGGACCCCCCCCCCATATCATTATTTAAATTTTCATTAACAATTCCAATTTAATGCTTATTAAAATTATGATTAAATACTGTATCAGAAATCTGAAATACATAAAAAACTTAAAATTTAATATTTATTAATGCCTTTCACGAATAAATAAATGAAAAATGCAAATACAGAAATTAAAAATTCAAAGCTGTAGCATAATTTTTTAATATTGAAACTTTCAAAATCAGTCAAAATAAATGTCAACTGAGAAGAATAATATACTTTGTTTATTCGAGTATTAAATAATAATTATTTTAATAAAAGAAATGCTATTCTAACTAACTCAGAAATATATATTATTTCATAAGAAAAATTCTTTAACCAGACAAGAAATTTTTAAATTTATTAATGCATCAAATAATTTTATTTTATTTCCTGCAAAACTGTCTATTCTATTGAGTATCCAAATATTTTTAAACCTAATTTTAAGTTAAACTGTTGAAAATGAAGTATGAAAGTGAAATAAATTTTTATGAAACTCATTTAAAATATAGGAATTTATATTCCAAGATAATGTATATAAAATACAATTTTACTTCCTACTTAAAAACTGTATTTAATTAACTTTAATTAATTTTAGAAAAGTTTTAGAGAAATGTATATACATACATGTGTGCAAGAGAATATATATGAACTTTTTAAATGACAAATGTTTTTTTAAAGTATTCATAAAATCAGATTGAAATTGTTTTTAAAGAATTAATTTTTTGTGTGTGAAAGGGTACAGTTGAAAAATTCTGAAATACGTTCGTGTTAAAATGAAAACAAAGATAAAATGCAACGTAAAAATCAGAGAAACTGCTAAAGAAATTACTAAAACACCGCATTGTTTTCGTTCACAAAGGCCTATACATTATATTTTCTGAATTTTTATCAACTGTGTATGAATCAAACAATATATGATGTTAGGGTCAAATAAATTATGCATATTTATGAGATAAAAGTCTACAATAATTTCAAACTTTTAAAAAAAGAAAAAGAAACTATTTCTCCTTTTCCAAAAATAATCAAGTAAGTATAAAAGACAAGTAAAAATATCAAACTTAAACAATAATTCAAGTTAGTGAATTGATTTTACGTAATCATGTGTACATTATAAATTAAAGTGAAAATTATAAGCTAATTTATTCTAAAAAGAAGTAAGTTATTTCAATTGGCTTATTATCACTTGTATTCATATAACGACACATGATGTCTTATGAAAATTTTATACTTATGTTTAATTAAAATATGTTTATGGTTAATAAGTTATACCAAAATAATCGTAATTTTCTTTTTTTTATGTATCAAATCAAGATGCAAAACAAAAAATGGAAAATTCCTCATTTCCAATACTTCTACATTGATAAAAATGTAATGCCAAATTTGATTTTAGAAATCAAAAAAAAGATTTTAATGATAAACCCTACTAAGCATTTATATAAAAAATTTAATTTCTTGTCTATACTTTTGTTATACGATTGAATAATTGAGCAAAATGGATCAGAACTTCATAATTACATTGCATACAATAAACACTTGCTTTTGAGAGAATATCTATAAAAAATTACAGATACAGATGTTGCATAAGCTTATGAAAAGCAATTACAGAAAATTTTTAAAACCAACAATTGTCTTGTGACAAAGTTATCTTCTAATTTCATTAAATCAATTCATATATTTCTAATTCTTAAATTAGTATAAGTATGTTTTAAATATTTTTAATTGTGATGTTACAAACATGAATTAAATGGAATATATATTATAACGTTAAAAAGTTTCTTATTGTCTAATGTATTACATTCTTTAATTCTCTTTAAGCTGAAAATTAATTCTTAAAAACATTAGAAACCTTATTTTTTGTATATTGAAACCAATATATATGTTTGAAAAATATAAAATGTCAGCTATAATTCATTTTGTGTGCTATCTGAAGGAAAGAAAATTCAAATATTGCTTTGTAATTATATATATGTAAATATCTCTAAAATAATAATCTTTTCTATATCATTATATAAAACACTTAATTAATGTTTTTAAATATTGCTTTATTTTTATTGTAAAATATTTTCAGTTAACTAAGCTTCTCGTAACACTTTGTAAGTTTTACAAATTTCGGACAAATTTTTCGTGACATAAAATTTTATAAAAACAAAACTATTGTTGTTTCAAAAAGAAATAAAACTGTTTCCTTATCTCACAGTTTTATGAAAGCTTACATTTTACATCAGTATGATTGCCTTTCAAATCATTCTTTAACAAATTTATATTAAAATTTCTAAGTGATAAGTCACGTGTATTAATTTAATTACACAAACATAATTTCTGATTTTAAAATAATAGACCTTCCCATTTTACACAAACCAGATAACCATCCAGGATATTTTTTAACTCTGTTTTACATTGACTACGAAATTAAAGATATTAAGCAAAGCATTAATTAATCCAATTCCTTCTACTTAAGAAATTTATTCCACAATGATTAAATTAGTGAGAAAATGAAATAAAAAGATTTAATTATTCAGATTTGTATTCTCTTTTTCAACTATAAATACATATCTGCAATAAAATGTTAAATTTAAAATGTAAATGCTTTAAAAACATAAAATAAATATTAACATTTGTTAATACATTTTTTCAGAATAACTATGACACTAAAATTTAAGAATATTAATAATAAATGAGACTAGGAATGGAATTTTTAAAGGATAATATTCATCTAAAGAAAGTGATCCAGAATGAAAAGTATGATATGTAATACATAACATAGGGTTGATGGAACTATGTTAATGTTGCAAGGATAGTATTCATCTAAAGAAAGTGATCCAAAATGAAAACATATGATATGGAATACAGAACATAGGGTTGATGGAGCTATGTTAATGTTGCAAGGATAGTATTCATCGAAAGAAAGTGATCCAAAATGAAAACATATGATATGGAATACAGAAAATAGGGTTGATGGAGCTATGTTAATGTTGCAAGGATAGTATTCATCTAAAGAAAGTGATCCAAAATGAAAACATATGATATGGAATACTGAACATAGGGTTGATGGAGCTATGTTAATGTTGCAAGGATAGTATTCATCTAAAGAAAGTGATCCAAAATGAAAACATATGATATGGAATACAGAAAATAGGGTTGATAGAGCTATGTTAACGTTGCAAGGATAGTATTCATCTAAAGAAAGTGATCCAAAATGAAAACATATGATATAGAATACTGAACATAGGGTTGATGGAGCTATGTTAATGTTGCAAGGATAGTATTCATCTAAAGAAAGTGATCCAAAATGAAAACATATGGTATGGAATACAGAACATAGGGTTGATGGAGCTATGTTAATGTTGCAAGGATAGTATTCATCTAAAGAAAGTGATCCAAAATGAAAACATATGGTATGGAATACAGAACATAGGGTTGATGGAACTATGTTAATGTTGCAAGGATAGTATTCATCTAAAGAATGTGATCCAAAATGAAAACATATGATATGGAATACAGAACATATGGTTGATGGAGCTATGTTAATGTTACAAGGATAGTATTCATCTAAAGAAAGTGATCCAAAATGAAAACATATGATATGGAATACTGAACATAGGGTTGATGGAGCTATGTTAATGTTGCAAGGATAGTATTCATCTAAAGAAAGTGATACAGAACGAAGGCGTATGATATGGAGTACAGAAGATAAAGCTAAAGGAGCTATGTTAATGTTGTGTGTGACTTTTGTCAGATAATATATTAATAATTATTAGGTAATAGCATATACTGCGATTGAAGATCTGTATTGAATGGTTTGATTTATCACTCTATGATAACTTTTAAAAGAAGAAGCTTAATAATACTACCAAAAATTTAATGAGAATAAAATAAATTATATTAGCATTAAAAATAAAAACAGAATGATTTAGGATTTTATACATTAACGTAAAGATTTTTTTAAAGTGTTCGGAAAGTATCCAAATGGACCTGTGTTGATTGACTCTCATTGAAAACGGTAGAAAACAAATTGCATTGCAAAACAAATTACTGTAAAGGAGTGTGAAAGTTTTATCAAATGAAAATATGCGAGTGAATAAATAAATTAAATGAGAATGGTGTGGAAAACTATAGTTAAAGTTAAAAAGATAATAGTGAAGTATGTGTAATTAGTAGAAAATATATTAAAACAATGATTTGAATTTGATAAATGATTGAGATAATTTACTAGTTTTACTGACATTTTAAGGGCACTAGTTCACTTGAGTGTTGTCACATTTCCTGTAGAATGTCATTGTAGGGAAAGAAATGCTGAAATAAATACTCTTTAAGTGGATGGTTAACATTTAAAGAGAATATAAAATAGAAATGAGTCTTTGTTGGATGATATTACTCGTACTTAAGAGCAAATGCATGATCAATTTAATAGTCCTGACAGGAAAATATTTTTCAAACTTTAAAATAATGAATCTCGGAAATAATAAAAATAAACTGTAAATTAGTAAACTAGCTTGCTAATTAACTTTCTCCATTAATTTCCTTGAGATTTATACTGATGTGTTCATATGTAAGCATTTGATCTAATATTAATGTTTTTGAAAGTTTAACCAATTGTTTAAAACATTAGAAAATTCATTCTATAAATGATTTTTTCGCTAATGAAATTGGAAATGAATAAAGCGAAGTAATTATTATGTAAATTATTGTACTTTTTTTCAATCAGAAATGTTTTGTATCAAAAGTTGAAATTTGTTAAATGAACTTGCTTTATCATTACTTTTTTTCACTTTTATCCATTATTGTTTTCATTAAACAGTTTTTATAAATACTTACATAACATTTTAATGGAATATAATCTTAAATGTTTGTAAAAGGAAATAAGTTACCAATCAGTTTAAAGCAAGAAAATTTTTACCATATTTTGGATAACTTAAATATTTTATCAGAATTAAATAATTATAAAATTAATATAGCGTAACACACACAAGGGGCTTTAAAATATATACAGTAGTGATATTTTGTATAAAATAGTTTAAATTTAAGTATAATATTATGAAAAAAGCATTAAGTATAGATTTAAATAAATTAAATGTATAATGACAATGCATTGATGCATTCAATACATTATTTTAAAAACAATAGTAATTGTAAAATTCTTTGTTTTAAGATGTCAAATTTCAAAATACAATTTTTCTCAAAATGAATATTTCCAGAAAAAGTGAGAGACTTATCAAGTCCTGATGCATTTAAGGAAAACAATGTGAAGACAAAATTGAATTAGCTACACATTTCTAAGCCATTTGAAATTGTTTCTTATAACATGTACAAAATCTTCCCAAATGTATGTTAACTAAGAGGAAAGTTAGAGAACAGGAACTATTTATTCTAAATTTATAAATAACAATATTGTTAAAAGTTAATAATATAGCCATTTGAATATTATGATCACGTTATGTATAATAACATGAAATTATTTAGTTATTAAAGGCTTATTGAAATTATGAATAACTGTCAGATGAATGTGTGTGAGATTAAAAATAAAATATATATATTAGTTATATATTAATATAAATTTTATTAAAGTAAAATTATTATAAGCTAAAAAGCTTACTATTGTTTAGTTAAACTAAATGTATTTAAAGAGATATTATTAATCGTATTAAAAAAGAAATTTTCAAAAAGTACTTTTCTTCACCAAGAAATAATAGGAAATCATAATGGTTTTTTATTTCATACGCGAGTAACAAAATTAATATTAATCTCTCATTTCTTTAAAGATACAATGAAGTAAAAAACAAATCAAAAGATTAATTTTGATAGAAAGTTGGAAAGTTGAAAGAATTTATTCTAAATATGAGATTCAACATAATATAATACACAAATAATTTCTTACATACCTATAGGTTTTTTTTAATATAAAATTATATTTAAAAACATGCATCCTTTAATTAAAAACTTTAATTAAAAAAATATATTTTTTAAAAAATTTTGATAATTCATAAAATATCAAAAATTTCCCTGAGTTTTAATAACTTTTCTTCTTTAATAATTAATTTAATGTTTAATAAAACTTTTGAATGAAAAAAATTTTTTTAAATTAGAAAACTATTTCTTATAAATCAAATTATATAGTTGGATATACCTCTATGCATTATAATTACCCTTTTGCAATACATGCTATTGATAATATTACAAAAACAGGTATAGAAGAAACTTTATTTTTTATACCCTTAAAAAAATCTTATTTTTAAAGGCCTAGAAGCACATATTTACTGCATGAACCCTTTTTTTTACGATTTGTTAGAAGCTTTTCTTGGTTGGGTTCTTCCAACAACAGCATTAGGTAATTAAGGAGGATTTGTGGATGCTCTTTTATGCACCTTGCTGCAAAGAATTTTTTTACGATGAATAGCAAAAGTAACTTCCAGAATACTTAACGGCAAAGTTGCATTCACGCCGCAAGCATTCAATTGAAAAGGCAGGAAACAACTTGAATATACTTTGGGCTTTACAGCTTCAATTAAGGTGTAAATTATGAAGAAAATATTATTAAATTTCACACTAAAAATTGTTTTCAGGAAAACTACAAGTGTAAGATTACAACAAACATTTATTTTTGTTTGCCTATTTAATTTTTTTAAGGAAATTGCAGATCAATTGAGAAAGAGATCAAAATTTATAATCTAAAAATAAGATTCTACTCACATTGACAACAATAACAGTTACTCTTTAATATAAACTGAAATTTTGAATATTTATTTTTTTATAATTAAATTTTTTATTTATTTAAGAATATTTAATGATTTATATATATTTTACAAATATGTCGTTACTTAAAATATGTAATATGTGGAAAATACATTGGTAATAAAAAACCTTGTTTTCTTTGGGAATTGTAGATTTACTTTTAAATGAATTAATATGTGATGATTTCTTTAATAAATTGTAAAAACATATATATTTTAAATTAAATCACCCTAAATATAAAACTTCTTTCTTAAGCATATCATTAATAGTTTTAATAAATAATAACCCACATTATCTACTGCTATTACATAATATAAAGATTCACACAATAAAGGTAAATTTATGAATAATGTCGAGATTAAAAAGACATGTGTGTGTATTCTTTTGTAATGGTGTATTTTTTTATTTTTGAATTCTTCCATTGGTGATTATTTTGCTTCCAAATTGAGGTACAATTCATTTTTAAAATATATCATAAATGCAAAATTCCCTTTTCATTTTATTAATTAATAGATGTACTAAATACTAATAAGCATATCCTGTATTTTATTTACTCTATTATACATATAATTAAAATTCATAAAATAAAGAGATTTAACACTAGATTCAAATCAATCGTAATCATATAGCTAGATAATAGATAAGTTTGAATATGTTCACATATGATCTTTTCAACCATATATAAATAAGCGTTTACAAATAGTAAAATTTTAGTATTGAGCTTAATTTTTTAAATCATTATGTGCATTTTCAAACAAAATCTAAATGCGTTGTAGCATTTTTTCAAATTAATGCATGCATTTTATGTAGAATTAATAATTCCTTTTTTTCAGCTTATTCATTTTCATCATACAAAACATCAGGTATACTTTTTTAAATTCTAACACCAATTTTGATATATTGTTTTCACTATTGGTCTATTGAATTTATTTTGATACTGCTCAAATTTATCGATCTTTTTAAACAAACAACTTACCAAACAATCTTAAATAACTTTATTTTTCACGAAAAATTTAGTCACATGAAATAATTGTACTGTAGAAACTGAAACTAATATAGATCTTTGAAAATGTTTTAATTTTTATCACAAAAAATAAACTTTTGATGAACATATTAATATTGTTAAGTTTATTTCAAAATTTGCACATGGTGTAAATTTACTCAAGAAATAAATGACATTTATAATAAATTCTTTCATTTTTACATATTTATATTAATCTA
Source organism: Latrodectus elegans (assembly GCA_030067965.1). NCBI lineage: Eukaryota > Metazoa > Arthropoda > Arachnida > Araneae > Theridiidae > Latrodectus > Latrodectus elegans. The sequence continues at coordinate 47,494,085 of CM057812.1, forward strand.
ATAATCAAATGTATCCTCGTTTCCTGGAAAGTCTAAACCTTGAAAAACAATTTATTCAAGCACATCGCTTCGTTTTTCATTAAAAGTTTATTTTTAATAAATAAGTATTTAAATATATGTATGTGATAAATAAATATATTAAGATGCAAAAAGGCAATAAAATACTAAGAACACCATAAGTAGATTTTTTATCTTCTTCATGGAATTCCTTTTTTCTGCTTCTTGCATATAATTTTTTTAAGTTTTAGCAAATTTATTCTAAAACAATGAGAAATATACAATGAAAAAGTGTTTTAGTATGCTATACCTTTTTTTTTAAATTTCTTAATACAAATAATATTTTTTCATTAGTCCAATACGATAGTCCAATACCCATCTATAACCGTGAATTCTATTTTCTAACAATAGTAAATATAGAATACGAAATAAAATATTTCATAAAATGACTATATTTGTTCACAATTTCAATTTTTTTAAAAAAATATTTAAGATGAATACTATATATTAATTTGTAGTCTGTATAGGGTAGCATAAACTTTTTACATTTGGCAACAAAAATGAGTTTTTTTATACAAAACTGATAAAAATGAAGGATTATTCTATTTACCATGAAAAGTTACTCTCATTTCCTTTAGATAATTATTAAATCACTAAATAGCCATGTGGGATAAGAAAGCTGTAGTGACAAACAATCCCTAAATAACTTTCAAATACATTTCAACTTCGCATTTATATTTCAAAATGAAGGCATGTAAAACTGAAGGAATTAGGACATGAAAGGTGATTTAATCCATGCTCGAATGGTATTTTAAATACTCCAAAGGAAAAGGATTTCAAATAATCACCCAAGTAAATGACATCAAATCAATTTAAAATTAATGATATCAAATACAGATCTCTAATTTCGTTAATTTTCTAGTCTTTATGTCAGAGCTTATGTCAGATTTTATTACAAATAATAATCTCGGGAGAATTACTAATGCAAAATATCATGTCTACTATAAAAATTTGTATTTTTTTAGATGTGGTTGTCTGTGTGTGTGTTTATATGCGTTTCCTTTAAATTTCCCATCTGAGTTGAAACAACAATTTAAAATTAATTTAGAAATTTTGATAGAAATATCAGGATATATTAAACATTCATATAATACAAATGTTTAAATTGTTCACAACTTTATAACAATAACACAAAAACTGGAAATATTATTGTTGTTCATGAAGTCCATGCAGATTCTAATTTAAATACAAATCTGAATACATCAAAATAATTTAAAATAAATAACTTGTTCAAAGATTTTATAAACTTCCTTCACATTTAGAAACACCTTGGTTTTAATTCGTATAAATTTTGACAGTTTAAAATATCTTATTTATGTGTTTTCTTTTGAGGAAAAGGAAGAAAAACTATATTTATATCTAAGAAAATATTCGCTGTATATGGCAAAGACTTTGCACTTCAAAATACACACGAGATATGTTTTGGTAAGTTTAAAAATCAGTATTTATTTTCCTATTTCAAGACTGAGAATGTCCAATTAAGCTATTCATCATTGATGAACGAAGATATTATATAGAAATACTAATTTATAATATAGCACTTAAATCAAAAAAAAATATAATATCAAAACCCGTCATTCAAAAGCATCTTGTGAGTTATCCTACATAAGCACATTAAAGTATGAGAATTTCACAAGTTAACGGAGAGGAATTTAATGTACCACATTAAAACTATTTAATTCCTTTATAAGTCCTAGGAAGTGACACCAAATTTTCAAATTCAGTAGTGAAAGAAAATAGAATAATGAATCGTTCATAAAAAAAATAAATTATGTTGCAAAATATCAAATATCTGAAAATGTAGTTAGATTTTTTTTTCCAAAAAATTTTAGAAATTTTTGAAAGATTAATTTTGCAATAAGGAATAGAAAATATTCTACGAAACATAGTTGCCATTTTTTATTAATTCTCTATAACCATTCATGGTCCTCGTCTTTTTATTCCTTCTCATAATTTACTTTTTCTTTGTTCTATAAGAATTATCTTATAATACTAGGTTGGGGAATAAGTTCGTAGCGTTTTTACCAAAGACTTCTATTTAAACAAAAAACAATGATTATATCAATTAGGAAATCAATTATATATTCGCTGCTGCTGTTTACAAATTCTTCCCACCACTCGACCAATTTGTTGATGACGTTCCGTCAAATATCACCTGGTCTTGTGTCAAAGAAATTGTTGAGCCAGTTTTTTAAGATCACTTTGTTGTCTAAGTAATGCCCTCCATATGGTATGACAAGGAGTGGAAAATATGGTAATCTGTCGGTGCGAGGTCCGGAGAATACGGTGAATGCTGCAGGACATAACATTAGAGCTCTTGGACTGCGACTTTAATGACTTGTGCAACATGGGGCTTGGCGTTGTCGTGAAGGAGTGTGGTTTGACTCCGTCGATCAGGTCTTTTCAGTCGAATAACCTCATTCATGTGGTGTAGCTGGGCAATGTAAAGCTGCTTGTTGACTGTGGTATTCTTTTCGAGCATTTTCTAGTGAACCAAAAGGTCCTTAAAAACTAGCTCAACAACTTCTTAGACACCAGACCAGACGATTTTTTGCGGAATGGAATCAACAAATGGGTCGAGGGATAGGAAGAGGTTGTAAACAGCAACGCGGAGAATGTATAATTAACTTATTTATGTAATTGTTGCTTTGTTTAAATAAAAAACCCTTGGTATAAACGATAACTTATTCCCCTCAACCTAATATATACACATACGTTTCTTTGTCCTTCCATTTCTATTAATTTTAAAAAATTAAGTTGACATCTTTATTATTATCTTTGTATAGTTTTATTCTGAATTACATGTTTGATTACAATAATTTCAAGTGTTCAACTTAATTCATCGGAAAACATGCAAAATAAGAGTTCAATGCATAGGAGATTCTTTTCAGTATTGATTGTATTCTTTAAATATCTAGACATCTATATGCACATATTGCTTAATACTTATCAGATATTTCTACTTTAGGTTTAGATTTTAAAAAATCGCATGTATAATAATAAAACCATTTATGATTCTTTACATTTAAACCTTCATCTGAGTTTATTTTTCACTGTATTGAATGTATGAATTTTTCAATATTTGAATGTGTGTATATATGTTACACAAATGAATATTTAAATATCATAATCAATCACGTTATTATAACTCTCCAAATCCAAAAATAAAATTAATTTAGATAATAACTTTCAGTTTCTTATGAATTTACCCCCTAATTAAGATATTATCATCAAAAATAATTAACTAAATTAAATCAATAACTCTGTATTAATGAATGAATCAAACATTATTTTTGTGGTGGATATCATGATAGTAGACATATGATAGTCCTGAGAAATATGGCATCATCTCAATGGCGTTTTAAGCTATTACTTCAAGTTATAAGATATCATTTTACTGTTTGCAACCAGCAGTATTCAACTTATCAATATTAAATTTTAATTGCCTAACAAAATATGTATCACTGAATTATCAAAGAGAGATTAATTAGTATAAATTACATTAAGATTGAACCACCGATGCAGCTTGGCGTACCGGCCAACTTGTCTAGTGGTCAGCGTGCCTGACTACGGATAAGAAGTTCCTGGGTTCGAATCCTGGTTAAGGCATTGATGTATTTTATCTCTCTCTCTCTCTCTCTCTCTATATCCTGTCTTTGTCCTTTCCTTGTGTGTGTGAATGAAGTATGAATGATGCCTACCCTATAAACGGGTCCCTATGGCATGTGTGAGGGTGCGATGGTGGTGCACCCGGGGCAACGCCTCGGAGGCTAAGAGGTCGCTGTTTCTGGCCGGTTCCTTTGGTATCAGGGAACAATAGATTAGTAGACTATGTTGCAGTTGTAACTGTCTACAACCTGCCATTGGAAAAAAAACATTAAGCTTGAAACTTTGAGAATTTACAATAAATTATAAAATACATATCTTGTAATAACAAATTTGACACACTTTTTCTTATTTAATGGAAGATAAACTTGACAAGTTTATGAACTTTCAAATTAATTACATTAGTGTTTCTCAAGAATGTTGTTGGGACTTGATGTCTTGAACAGTCCTAGCTTTAGTTGGTAGACTGGTTGGTGTCGTGTCCGTGGGGAGAACTCAATTTGACCATGAGTGTCCAGAATGTAACTGTCTATCTCCTTGATGTTTTCCGAGTATAAACTTTTTTCTATGTCGAATTAGGGGAATTTCTCTAGCTGAACCAATGATCTTTAAATGGTAGAGCAGTCAAAAACGTGTCTGAGTGTTAGAGGAATATATCGCAATTAATGGGGAGATGGTTTGTTCTGTTCCCATCTCTCTGGATCTTCATGTGTCGATAATGAATGGTTCTTAGACGAGTGATAGTTTTAGTAAGGTCTCTATTTATGCTTATATCACAAATATGTGAATATTTTTATGGTATTTTCTCTTAGATGGTATCTTGTAATTCTAATCTTAGTCCTATCATCTTATAAATAAAGATCAAAAAGCTGTATTTATATTCTTACCATTTTCAGGTATTTCGAGTTGGGTGCTTTGAGACTTTCAATAAATTTGATTTACTAGAACTTAATATATCCATCATATACTGCCTTAAAGAAAATACACAACTATCCTATTAATAATTCGTAGTAATGAACATTTGTTTATAGAATAAAAAAGAAGTATTCATGTATTTTCAATTAAAATAATATTCTTTGATTTCAATTTTATTAAATTTACAATTCAAATTTAATACATTACAATAAAAAGCAAAATTAAAATGAATTATTTTTTTCATGAAAAACAAGCTAATATGAGTTACAAAATTAAACAGATTCTAAAACTTTTTGACCTTTTAATTTATATTCTCTTGTTGTAAGAGACCAATAATTATAATAAGAGTGAAATCTGGTAGCTAATTCTAAATTTTTAAATTTATATTTCAGTTTAACAACTCTTTGATTCACCACTTATACGAAACTCGTAAATTTATAATTATAAAAAATCCATATAAATCATAAATAATAAGGAATTAGAAGTAAAAATGGTCATGAGTTGAGTAATCAACCAAACTTCAGTGCCGAAGACACTGCAAAATAAAATAGACAATAGACAATTATATACAACCATTTTATAAATATAATCTAAAAACATATATATATATATATATATATATATATATATAATACCCATTTTAAAATCAAAATTAATTTAATCTAAATCCTAAAAATTAATCTAAATTTATTTTAAGTAAATCATGCAAAAATGTTGAAAGTAAGATGGCAAAATTTAATAAATGGGAAAGAAACTGAAATAAAAGTAAAAGACATCACTCCTTGAAGCTCATTGGAAAAATATATTTTGGGTAAAAGTATTGATTTTCCTTCTTATTTGATGCTAGAGAAAGTAATCTAATGAAAACCGAGAAACTTGAAATTAAACACTTGAATGTTTATCTTAACAAAGATAAAGTTAAACATTAAATAATGTCTGAAATATTTAACTGAACATTTGGACTTATATATAAGGCAAGTTATTGTCTATATATACATACATATATATATATATATATATTGATGTATATATATATGTATATATATATACATATATATGTATATATATATATCTATCTATATATATATATATATACATATATCTATATATATATATATATATATACATATATATGTATATATATATATATATATTATATATATATATATATCTATATATATATATATTATATATATATATATATATATATATATATATATATACATACATACTTTGTAATAGTTTACGTTTGCTCATTTGATAGGTTAGTTTCATCTAATTATATAAAAACTAAATATATTGATTATATTAGGAAGTATAAGTATAGCCCTTAAAAACGAGATCTAAATATTCTAATGACGTTTGTAAATTTATAGATTCGTGTTATTTAAATTATCTTCAATCTTTCGATCCACCAATCAAAATGTGTTTTACAGTTAAAGGATAAATTAAGGATTAATTCATCATAGTGTTTAGCAGCAGGTTTAAATTTAACTAGTTAACTATACTTCAAACAGTGAAATATAACGCTTTAATAATATTTAAAAATGTTTTATCAAATGTAACATTTAACTTAATGATAAAAAAATTCGGGCTCATATGGTATAAGCAATTATCTTCAGAAATAAGATCACTTGCTCTAAAAAAAACTAATGACTTCGATAATTTTTCATAGGTAATCTTCTACAAAAACTGATAATGACTTGAACTTGCTTATACTTCCTTCCAATTTTTATACCTTCGTTATTTTAATCTATATTTTTCTTATTAATTTACAGGCCCTTTTTTCATGAAAGAACTATGGAACTGAAATTTAAATTTAATTTCGAACTTTGAAATCATAAGAAACTAAAGAAAAATGTGTTCTATCGACAGCTAGTTTTTAGCAGAGTGTTCAAAGCAATAATTTATTTTCATTTAATTTCTTCAGAACATAATTAATATTGTGCAACCATAAGCGATATTGATTGTGAACTTTATAAATCATCCCAAATTTCTCAGTACAGTAGTATAGCGTTGAGAATCAACACGTTTTATGAGGAAAAACATGTGTTACACGAGGCACTTGAAATCGCGTTATAAGAGTATAAAAAAGGATAATTGCATGTTACACGAGGCACTTGAAATCGCGTTATAAGAGTATAGAAAAGGATAATTGCATAACTATTTTACAATATTAATTATTGAATATAAAATGGATAACTTTGAACCTTATGCCATCCTTAATTTTAAAAATGTTTATTTAACAACTATGTTAAAATTTCTTTTCAGACATTAACATATTTTTTATTGGCTGATTAATAAAAACACTTTTTCACCTTCAGTTATGAGAATACTAATGTGTTTTATATAATGATAAAAAATTATGCAATAATTATAAAAGGAATCTATATATATATATAAACACTGTATTGATGACGTTCACTTTGATATGCGTCTGAGTATATCTGAAGTATTTGTTAATATTTTTTTAAATAAGCAAAATTTGTTTTTACAGCAAGCCTTTAAATCCTCTTATTATGTAAACGAAGTAGATGGAATCCGAAGAATGATTGTTACGCGATATCTTATTTTGACATATAAACATAGAACAAAATTCTACAAGTGTGTGACTAATTATTTTCTTCATTAAATTGATTTGTAAAATATAATTTGGTGTTTTGAACCATTTTTATTGTATATTTATTGTGATTTATCAAATGTTTTGAAAATGTGTCATAAGAATATATTTTGAAGCACATCACTTATTGAATTAAAGCAATTATTCAATTGTGTAATATTCTTGTATATTATCAATAAAAATCACCTATTCATCCTAATTTGAATTGGACACGAGTCTAGTCGGCATGGGTTGTTAGAAGAAAATATGATTCTTATTCAATAAGCATATCGCATTGATTTTCGTATACATCTTCCTTATTTTTCATAATAATTAAATAAATACTATTCAAACATATAATAATAAATATGTTACGTTAAGTGAGCTATCTGTTTTATAATGTTATAATGTGTCTATAGTATTAGTGTGCTTATATTAGGTTCAAAATTATTGTATATTATATATATATATATATATATATATATATATATATATATATATATATATATATATATATATATATATATATATATATATATATATATATATATATATATATATATATATATATATATATATATATATATATGCAATAATTTTGAACCTTAAGGAATAAAATGCAACTTTCTGAAATCTTCAGAACCTCTATTTTAACAAATTGAAATTTTGATTTAAAAAATTCAAAAACCAGTTGTTTAAATTTGACTTTCGCATTTTTTTTTACATTTTAACGCTTTTCTGCACATTTTTCAGTATATTTAATTCAGTAAGAGACCTTATATGCATATTTTATTGATATGAAAGTAACTGTAAAGAACAAAACACGAATGTATCTTAAAATTTTGTAAGTAAAAATGCGAAGGACAACTTCATTGTACCTTTACTACATCACTCTTATATAAGAAGTTAAGTTATTTGTAAATAGAATTATTCAGTTTTATTCTTATTTAGTTCAGATATTATTCAAAATATTTTAACAGTTAATTTATACGTTTTGCTTATCCGTAATTTCCGTAGTTACATCAAGGCTTACTTTTAGCAACAGGTGAGGATAAACCACTTATCAGGAAAACAATTTAGATATTCTATATAAAAACAAATAAGGGTAATAAAATGTAATCATATGGTTCTGCTGAAGCTACCGAAACTTCAATGATAGTGCACAGTTATGGGTATAAAATAAAAGCAAATGCTGGTTTTAAAAATATCGACAATGCAAAAATGAAATGGTCAAATTTAGTTTCAAGAGTAACACCATCTTATTAAACCAAATTATGACAAAATAAAAATACATATTAATATAAAATCTCTGCGATGCTGCCAAACATGAATTTAAATCTCAATCGTTAGATTATACTGAAACAATGAAAGGAGATATTATCTGACGAAATGACATCACTAAGCGGCATCCAGACTCTTCACTGATTTCACAATCTTACAATTTGTGAAGAAGGGTTAAAAGTGACTAATACCATGATCGCCATGTTATTGTGCAAGGCTGTTATTATTGAAATGTTTCGATAATTCTTGGCTTGTAAATGTTATCTTCTTGGGCACACAAGTTTAGTAGCCTGGCTGCAGATTTCCCAAGGCTATAAGAATCATGTTGTATTTTTAGTTTGTTAAATTTGTATGGTTATTATTATCAAATCCAACTAATCTATATTATGGTGAAAACGATGGCATTACAAACTATATGAATAGTAAAATTCTAATGAGATAAACATCCATCTATTAAAAATAAACTTATGTTTGTAGGCACTTCATTTTTTTGCAAATGTTAAAACAATTAGTCTTTTATTTAAAAAAAAACATTCAGATGAAGAATATTCTTAACACAATTTTCATTGAGATTTACTTTTATGCACATTGTAAATGATGATGATAACACTACTCGCTTTGCATTATCTGATCATCATCCGTATGACACAATGTGTTCTATCTGGCATTAAAATTTCAATTTTATAGCATACCATCTGCTTATGTTGAAAATCTATTGATTGGTAATATGTGCTTAAAATTTGGAAACTATATTTAAAAATTATAAATAATTATTATTTTTGAATAAAATTATTAATATGCATAACAAATAAATAATGCTTCATTAAATAGACACTTCTTAAAATCTGAAGCTAACTTTTTGAATATTATCAGCTTCAATTATACTGTGGCTAATTTTACAAATAAATGTTTAACTTTTAATAGACAGAATTTTTTTTGTAAGTATTAGCTTTTTATTCTCAGTATTTTCTAAAATTTTTTAAGCCTGAAATTTCACATGATTCTCTAAAATTCATAAAAAGAGTTTAAAATATAATTAAATTAACAGTTATACATCAAAAAATAATAAACATTTATATCACATAAATTCTAATAAAAACATTAAATTTAAATTACAGATCTAGTTATAAAATTAAGTTTAACATCAAATACAAATACACAATAATTGTGAAACAGTTTATTAGTTTATATATTACTCTGATAAAGAGAGATTTTATTGCTAATGAAGTTATTTTTAAACGTTTAAAATAATGCTTTATGCATACCTAATTAGTTACTCATCGAATATTAAAAAAATAATTATTCAAGGGATAATAAAGTAGTTAATCTTCATGTAGTTAATTATTAATATTCATCAATTGGTTAAATAAAACCTTAAAAGTCACAACAAATTTCTAATACAGTTAATGAGAATAATAATACACAAAATTTAACAAGCTTCATTAGTAACAATTAAATTATTAGTATCTGCTTATAGTGATACTAATGACAATAGTAAGTTAAATTTAATTAGAAAAATAGCAAATAAGCAAAATTTGCGTAGAAATTGTAAAAACATTTTTGCGTTAAGGGCATTTTGTGCTTAAAATAAATAATAATTGTATTCAAAATATATTTAAAGAATAAATACTTTTATGATGAGAATAGATTAATTTTCTATTTTAAATAATAATTTAAATAGATTTATTTTTGTATTTGATTTTCTTAGAGATAAATATAATAAGAAAATTTACATTCAAATGAAGGAAATAATTTAATTTCAGAAATGTTATTTTGTTAACATAGTTATAAATGAAATAAATGAAAGTGCAAACACTAACTTACATAAGTACTTATTTAAAAGTTCCCATAGAATGTTTAAAACAAATTAGTTATTTTTAGATATTTAACAAATAATATATAAAATTATGCTGCAAGAAATCTATATATATATATATATATATATATATATATATATATATATATATATATATATATATATATATATATATATATATATATATATATATATATATATATATATATATATATATATATCTATATATATATATATATATATATATAAATAAATGAAACTCTGAAATCATAGATTCCATGATTCATATTTTTAATATTAACACAGTTTTAAAGAATTTTTTTTCTTTAAATTGGGTGTTGGTGTTAAAAAGTTGCATGTAGTTTTTTTTTAAATTTTTTAAATATTTTCCAACATTAACATTATTTTTTAATTAATCTATTTTTACATATAGATGTGTTTTTAAAAGGTGATTCCAAAACAAAAAATTTTATTTAGCAGAGGAAACTAATAAGTTGTTTATATATATGATTCTATTATATTGCTGCATAAATTAGAAATATTCATTTACTCGTAAATCTTATTTTCATGTAATATCTAAGCATATAAGGTGTTAATGCAATAAATTACTTATATGTGTGCTTATAAGCAATTATTTCACACAAAACTGAGCATATTTAATGATTTACATCCAATACGAAGCAAAATCTAAAAAAATATGATTAAAAGAATCTGGAGAAACGATCGAAACAGAATAACTGCTGCCGCTAATTACTAAATATTTTGAAACTATAATTTTTGTCAATCATTCTTTTAAGAATAAAAAGACTTAAAAGAGAATGATTGACAAAAATACTTTGTTACTGGCGATGCCAACAGGTTTCCAAGTCCTCACGTCCGGTAAATTCTTGCCATTCCATATGATATTTGTCTTATGCCAATCATTATTTTCTGTTAAATGTGATGCCAAATTAGAAAGCTAAGTGGCCAACAGTTTTGTCTGAAACACCAAATATTGATTTAACACAGGAATATAGTGCTATTATTGCTGTTAAAAATAAATTGATCTAGATTTAGACTTCTCAGGATCTACGAATTAAATTTCCTAAAATTTGTCATTTCTTATCCATTCCAGTATAATGTCATGTTTATCCAATAAATGAAATTTTCTTAGGTTTCTAGTGTAGAAGCTTTGGTGACTGGTGATGTAGTTAAGGCTGGAATCTGCAGTTTTAAGAATATGAAGAAAACCTATGGCTATAATGCGCAATATATTTTCAACAAAAATTATATTAAGACTGTAAATAATTTTTTTGATCTTTCATGATGCTTTTACACAGAGAAAGGTATTTAAAAATTGCACTTAATGTTATTCCAATGATAAAATTTTTTTATTGTGTGTGTGTGTTACTGATGGTTAAGTGAATTTATAACCTGTGATTCTTTTTATGAATTTTGACGCAAGAAAATGTGATGGTGTTTTTTTATATAAATATATATGAACAATTAAATATACAATATACGGAATTTAAACATTTCTCCATTCTTAATTTAATAGTATAAATTCATATTTGTAGTAATAAGATACATGATTATTTTTACTATTAAAATTAATTCTTTCGTGTTAACAGTTTTAATATTCAAATTTTAAACAAAGAATCTCGTATGAATACAATATTTCTTATAAACTTTAGTCATTGTTCTGCAGAATGAATATAATTTTAGTAGGACAAATTCAGTAATATAAAAATCATTTTCTTATCTACTATTTACATTTGATTATAAATGTACATATAGAAAGAAACAAAGACGTTTATAATGTATATCTTTGCATAAAACATACAATAAAAGCAACATTTTATCTGTAGATATTTCTGTATAAATATGAATAGAAGCCAAAATAGTTTGCCTTCTTGTCTGGAGGACTTGCCCATTCTTTTGATGAACGATAATATTCTGAATAGGTTGCCCGTCAAAGGACATGATTTATCATTAGAGCTTCAGAAATAACTCGCACTACGACGATAAAATATTGGAATAAGTTAATTTTCTATGTATATATATGATTAAATATGGGGAATATAAAATTTACGTTATGTAAAAAAAATAAAATCTTGGAAAAAATACTTTTTAGAACTAGATTTTGTATTGCTTTGAATATTTGAGACATCAAAATAATTGTATTTAAAACAGCATAAAGTTCAACTTAATTACTAGAATAAATTTAAAAACGATACATTTTAATAATCAATTTAGCACAACAAAACTTATAATCTTAAGCAGTTTCAAATCTTCAATATCTTATACAAATTAATAATAGTAAACAATGTTTTTGTTCTATAAAATATTTTCTTCAGAATTATAGTGTTATGAAACCAGATTCGAGGTCATCGCAAAATACAAAATTTTAGTTGAAATCAAATCTTATTTCACAGTATTAGAAATTTCAATATATAAATATTTGTCACTTGATTTGCACTATGTTACTGATGTGCAATCTAGTAAATTTGCAACATATACGCATTTACAAGAGAGAAATTTCAAGTGAGCAATTTAGTCATTTAAAATGTCAATGACTGTGAGCTGTGAAGCACAAAATTAGACAAACAATTAGGCAAGTATGCAAATTAAAAATAAGCTTAATAACTAAGTAGGTATTCCTCGTTACACATTAAATGTGACTTATGGCACATAAGAATTGTAACAAGCTTATCAATGCTACTGTTTGTGCTTAAGCAATAAATATGCGTGAAAACACATTGCAGTAAGCTGTAGAAAGTTTATTAAAGTTTAATTCGATACAGAACAAATATGCGTTGCTTATAAACTTGACCAACGAACAAGAAATTGCCACTTGCATTTAAAAAAAAAACTGTAAGAGGAAATAGAACAAATTGCATCTACTTACAAAAGCGCCATCTCTCTGTGCCCCACCCCCTCTTAAACATATAAACATATATTATAAATTTAGGGTCTCAAAGTTTGGTGTTTTTTCTTTTCCAACTTTACCTGTGAGAATATTTTAACAGGATGATACATAAAATTATGTAGAACTAAATGTTCTAAAATTTTCTTTTTCATTCAATTGGATTGTAATTCCAAATTAAACTCATTCTCTCATCTGGTGTCTTTCGAAAATGCCCAGTCAACCACTAGTAAAATAGAATCGTCACATAAAAATTTTCCGCTGCCTATTATTTAGGAAATTTTAAGAAAAACTTTAAAATTAGTGCATAAATTTTAAAGATATATTTACTCAGCGTAAATTAAGAAACTTCTAGAAATTATTAATTGACCTCTTCAAGGATGATCCACATTTCATTCATTCATTATTGATTTAGTCAAAAAATAAAAACAGGTAGTCCAATCTATAAGGGATGGTCATATGAAAAGGTATGAAACGATACGGTGTGTACAAACGTAGACTTTATTCAAAATATACACAATACACTTGAGCACAAAAATTCCACTGATAAGCAAGCCGCAGGATTCCTTGTTCCCAGAATCACTGTGACCGTAACGAGATCCAGTCCTTCGTAGCGTCCTTGAGTACGTCGTCCGAATTGAAGAGCTTTCCTCTTTCTTCAGTGGACCAAACACATAGAAATCGCAGAGCGACATGATAGGATTGTAGGTTGGATGGTCCAACGTCTCCAACTTGAACTTAGTGAATTCCATGTATGTGACTCTGGAGACGCGTGGACACGCGTTATCACGCAGCAGAACCTCAGCCTTCGTGAGCAGCCCCAGTCTTTTGTTCTTGATTGACCTGCGTAAGTGTCGGAGTGTCTCACAGTACACATAGGAGTTTATGGTTTTTCTGTGCTCGTGAAATTCCTCAAGTATCACACTTTAAACGTCGAAATAGACGGTTAAAGTGTGTATATTCTAAAAGCAAACACCTTTTCTGCTAACGGTACGGTTTTGAACATTTTAGGGGGAGGTGACGACTATGCTTTCACTGGTTTCTCACCTTCCGCTGTAAGAAATAGGATAACAACTCGTTGCCCCTCAATCGTCAAATTTTGCAACGCGAACGACATCCTGTCCTCCTACGGACAGCCACATCATTCGGACGCCGCTTTTGATAAGTCTTTGCTGTTTCCTAGGCAGGAGTCGACCGCGCATCCTCCGACCCCAGTAAGAGACTCCAATCACATCCCGAGATGTCTCGCTACGCTCTCCCATGGCGCTATATGCAAATATTTATCTATTACTATTTTACATCATCTCATACCTTTTTATTTGATCACCCTTTATACTCTGATACTAAAAAGTACTCTTATCTTTAGATTTCCGCATGATAGTTTAATATTATTTTACCAGTTTGTCTGAGTAGTTACTATTAAATAAATTTGGTATATATTTTATCCTTATAATCATCGCCAATCACTAGATTATTAGTTTTAGAAACAATGAACTTGCATTTATGTAATGCGAGTTATATTATAATTAATAATCCAAAAAGTCTTAATTTAGCATCTGACTAAACATTACAAAATCATTCATCATGTCTAAAGACAAATCTCATTTCATGACGTAACATTTTCTAGCAATACACATACATACATATCACAACCAATTTTCATATGATTGGAATAAGATTTATAAATTTATGTTGAAATAACTTATCAGGTTTATTTTGCCTCAAAACTTCAGAGCTGCTAAAGGTTGTTTTTTTCAACTTTGAATCGTATATACGCATGAGTAGTTACTATTAAATATATTTGGTATATATTTTATATTTTTTCCTAATAATCATCTCCAACACTAGATTATTAGTTTTAGAAACAATGAACTTGCATTTATGTAATGCGAGTTATATTATAATTAATAATCCAAAAAGTCTTAATTTAGCATCTGACTAAACATCACAAAATCATTCATCATGTCTAAAGACAAATCTCATTTCATGACGTAACATTTTCTAGCAATACACATACATACATATCACAACCAATTTTCATATGATTGGAATAAGATTTATAAATTTATGTTGAAATAACTTATCTGGTTTATTTTGCCTCAAAACTTCAGAGCTGCTAAAGGTTGTTTTTTTCAACTTTGAATCGTATATACCCATTCTAGTTTATCTTTTTGTTGTTTGCATTTTTAGTTAAACTTTATTCCTTCTTTTTTTTTATAAAATATTACTCGAAATGATTTTTAGCTAAGAAAGTTACGAGAATTTTATGATGCGTAAAATTTTTAGTCCTTGCACCATAAACTGTTTCGGTTTACGAGGTACACCAACAAATTTTTTAAAAAAAGAACTATTTTTATTACTAAATTTGTAAGATCAGAATTGAGTGGAATGATAAGTTCTTAATTTAGTTAAGTGTTGAATTTTTTGGTTTCATTAAAAAGTGGATATACTTAGAAACAAATATTTTTATTGCGTATTATTACATTTGAAAAGCATATTGAATATACCTTTAGTTATTGTTTTCTTGTATCATGTTTTGAATATTAAATAAATGCTTCAAATTTGATAAAAATTTCATTCTAGCTCTTTCTTAGTTTCTCCAATTAAATCAAAACTTTTTTGTTGAGAAAAAGTACGTTATATTCGTTAATAATTTCTAAATTGAATTTAAATGAATTCTTTACATAAATTCCTTCTTTATAAATCATCATGTATTATTGAAAATCATCTACATTCATAAATTTAAAAGAAATAAAGACATTAGAATTAATATATTCACCGTCCGATTATTTTTCTTTCGTGAAATAATTATATAGTGAAATAATTTTGGATGTAAAGTAAAGAGACTGAACAAGCTCAATTTCCTTCAAATGTTTTCTTAACACATTTTTCTAAATCAAATGTTCTTCATTTACTATCAGTTAACTTGAATGAAATAATATTTATTGAATGCTAAAATGAGGTACAACTCAAAAGGAAAATTTATATGAATATAATTTATTTCTATGTAGTAGAATACCATTACCACACAAGTAAAGATTTTGAAAATATATATTCTTGTCCACATAACTGAATAAATGGAAGTAGTCAACTCATACTTTTAAATAAGTTTTAGGTTTTAATCCTTAAGATATATATAAATCTTTAAAGTAACTTTTCTATAATATATGCAGTACTAACATAAAAGAATAAAAGATATTGTATTCAAATTATCAATTTGTGTGCAAAATTCATAAAACTATAGCATTGGTGAAAATCTTTATTAATTTTATGATCATTTGCTAAAATTACAGAAATAAAATATTTGCTTATTTTAAGTGTTTTATGTAAACACAATTTGCAAAGATGTCGTATAATGCAGAATTGCAAAATCTGATTTTTTTTTTTTTTTCGATGAAGAAATGTTGCCAAGATGACGTATTGTGACGTGCGCGATGACGTAAACTAGGGTTACCATCTCCATATCTATGACATGAAAAAAGGTTGCCAGAAAAAGCAGCCAAAAACATCACCAACTCAAATTTGGCATCCTGGATTATACGTCATCTGTGCCGCACAATTTTATGGAATTTCATGTTTTCAATGATTTTAGCAGATAATTAAACCCATTCATTTAAATAAAAAAAAACTCTTAAGTGTGTAACTGTTCTGGAGTTGATAGCTATATGTGATCTTTTGGCATATCATTGCTTGTTATATTTTTATGGAGAGGAGGAGCTTAACGATAAGTTTACTTAGTTATAAGAATTTAATTACATAGTGTACGGATAAATTCTTATTTAATTTTAGTAGAACAATTTCTGAAATTTAAATGGAATTAATTTCGTACAAGTGGAATTTATATACATTATTTTGAAGAGAAATGAAAAATGTAGAAAATATATAACTTTCCGCTTTCTGATTGGCTGACGCCATCATCGATGAAATTTCAAATTTCTTCGACAGGGGATAAGATCCAAACTTATTTCAATATAAAAAAATATTAGTATAGAAAATAAAGAGGTGTTAGTAGGTTTTTATTTTAAATAAATACATCTTTTTTATATATGCTGAGATATTGGTAAGTTTTGATCGATGTAAAATGCCATTTAACACTCATTCGGTCTTCCAGGACTTGGAACATACATCAGCTCGATAAAAGAAAAACACTAATTATTATAATTCACTTGCACAACAATGATACAATAACATAGATTAAAAATTTTTATATGATTTTAATAAATTATTAATCAATTCATAATATTTCATGTTTTTTAAATGGAAAATAATGTTAATATATATGTATTGTTACTTCATAATTAAAGCTTTTAATTCGTAACTAATTATTGATTAAGTTAAAAAAAACCTGTTCAGATTACAAATTCTTTATTAGAAATGAAAAGAAAAAGAATGATTGCACTGATTATTTTTGAAAACTGGAAAATAAATAAATTTACCACTATTTTCTCACGTACACACAGATATGTTTACTTTAAGTATTATATAATATTAAATTGATGAAGATTAATTTTTATGTGCAATTGTTAACATAAGGTCATAAAATAGGCAATTTATGCCTAAATCATGCATGTGTGATAAATTATTATCGCCCTATAACTGTTAAATGCTTAACTCACTCTCGATCGATAGAATTTAAGTTTTGTATAACGCATTCTCTATATTTATATATAATTATCTTCAAACCTTCAACGTATTTCAACCTTATTCTGTGATAAGACTAATTATCTCTCCCGCGGAATACAGTTAATTGATTAGTGATTAGTATTCATTGTTAGTATTTGCAAGGACAGTATTTTATTCATGTAAAATTTTCAGTTACAATATGATACTTTATTTAAAGTAAGTAGCAAAATATACTGACAATGCTCAGTGAAAAGTTACTCTATAAAAATTTAAACCTCATTTTATTTTTGTTACAGAGACGAATTCTGGAAGATAACATCGTTCAGAAGATGCTAAGACCTATGTATAGACATCCGGTGTATGTCAATGTTATAAAAATAAGTACTGTAAAAGATACGTAAAAAAGCGTGTAAGCTTGATTTTGCAAACTTTTTTAATGATTATTGTGAGTGCTTTTGTTATGTGCACATTTTTACAACAAAACATGTATATTTTTTTGAAATAGAATGATGTGATAATAAAATTGTATGAATTTTTGCAAGATTTTGGGTCTTGCCTTATTTTAAAAAATAACTGTATTGAGTTATTCTTTGTTATTAATCACAAGAAAAAAATTTATTTTAATTTATTACTATAGAATATGCAATTTATAAGGTAAATTCAGACTAATTGCAGCCAAATAGAAAGCAAAGAATGGAAGCCTCCAAATTCGAATCAAAATTCTAATGAGAAGCGTGAGGGAGATGTTGGAATTTCGTTTTCTATTATTTCTATAGGAATAGAAGTTTTTCTAATTCTCATCCTTGCGACACATAAATCCAACTTATAATCTGGATAAAGCTTCCTAAAAGCAATGTGTAGAGTACTTAATGCATTTGTAGAAAATAATATATAGTTTTTTAAATTCTTGATAAAAGATTTCACAGTTGTCAGTCTCATTCAAGATGTGGTACCAATGAAATAAATTTGAGTTTCCCATTTAAAAACATCTTACAGTCTCAGTTGTACATTGAAACGTAATGCTATAGCTTATGCATATTTTACAGAATGAATTCTTTATAACTGTAGAATAAATGATTCTTTATTACTGGTGAGAATTAGTCCTTTCATAACATACAAGACAACCTTAACCTTTGTGAGAGATTTATGGATAGCATTCAACGTTCATGTTTCGCAAGGAAGAACTTAAAACACCAAATAAAACAGCCTTTTACACGTTTATTCAATGAACAGAAACTGAAACCCACTTCCGTTATTCAACAGCTTTTCGGATTGAATTCGAGGCACGCCATTTTGAAAAACGCATTGCCGTACTAGTCTATCCATGACACTTATTAAAAATATTTTTGATGGTGCAGTGCTGAACCTAACTGTTCAATGATGGGGTTGGTCATTTTAGTATCTACAGCTTAATGTGTCTTCCAGGAGTACTTCTTATAAACAGTGGGCTAAATTTAAGTACCACTAGGGAGGAAACTCAAGGAAGTCTCATGAAGTTCTTTTCGTTCGATATGCATGCAGTACGCATAAGGATAAAATCCTTTCTCCATTTTTCAGCAGTGGTTGGAATAGAGCTCGAGACTTTTCACACTGAAAAGCAGTATGCCACGACTACTCCACAAATTAACTAATAAAAGAATAAGATAAGAGCACATGCATGGCTATTTACTTTGACTGTAATTTTAGCAAACTTGTGAAATGAGTTAAAATATTTATTACAAATGTTGTAAAAGCGCAGCATCTTTTCAGATCCAAAAATTCAACTGATATTGTTTGAAGATATAAATATATTTAGTATAAGCCGAATACACTGTTACGAGTTATTTGTATAATTATTTTATAATTATATTTCGAAGGACTTCCTGTAACTGTCAGTATGTATCCAAAAGGATGAAATAACAGAAAACTATTAAATATCCACACGAGAAAAGGTAAGTACAAAAATAGAATCATGTATTCTTCTCTATAAAAACACAGTTTCATTTTTAATAAGCGATGAATCCCAAGATGAGCTCTAAGAGTTTTGTTGGGCTTGTTTTCTTGGATCACATGATAATCTGAGATTGCATTACATGATAATCCCTAATCTAAGATTTTTGGGAGTGCACACAGTACGAGCTATTTATTTAAGTGCATTGTACACTTTCTGCTATTATGTTATCTGTTATATATCATCAGTACAGTAAATTCTTTAAAAGGTACAGAATATTTTTTCTTAGCTTTTTAGACTGTACAGGTGCTTCTTTAGACCACAAATATACTGATCTCGAATAGACAAAGAGATACTCGTAATATGATATTAAAAATTAAATAAATACTTATAAAAGTGTAATGAGATATAAATAGTTAATTATAATAAGAATTAAGATATTATCTAAAGCAGAAGTGTCAAGCTTAATTTTGCAGAAGGTCATATATTAAATTTAGAATGTGTTGGCATGCCAGATTAAAATAAAAATATACTGAATTATTATTATATTTTATTTATTTAATTATATAGTATACAATTGTTAAAAATCATATCAAAGTTATAAAAGAGGGTAATTATTTTGAGCTCGGGAATCCAGATACCTGACTTTTCTATTTTTGGCAAGCTCATTGATGCTAGGTATCGTATTCGTTGAGTTATTTTAAGAATTGATTGGAGATGTTCATTCATAAGCCTTGTGCAATGTTTGTTCTTATTTATTTTCATAATAAAAGACATCTGCTCACATAAATTGGTGCTAAAAATATGCCCAGAACGCGTGCTGCATGCTTTTTAAATTCCTTGTATTTATCCTAACTCTTGAAATATTGAGTATAAAATGTAAGAGCGTTTATCTCTTTAAAAAGTTTTTTTCAAAATACTGTCCATTTGAAGATGTATCGATTCCATTTCCAAATGAATTGGTGCTTGTGAAGTTTCAAAATTGAATGGATTGTTCAAAATTCGGAATTTCATTTCATTTATTTTGTGGAAGTCTTCAAAACGTTTGTTGAATTCCAAGATCAAATTTTGCAGATGTTTAAATTATTGATCCAGTTTTTTTTTTTTTTTTTTTTTTTTTTTATTGTGCCAAATGATTTTGAATGAGAGAAAGGATCCAAAGTTTGATTTTTTTCCTGATCTTCCCACAGTCTCCAATTTGTTTCAAAGGCTTGAATACATGAATACATTTGAGTAACAATCAAATTTTTACCCTGTAAAGTTACATTGAGATCAGTTAAGTGTTTACTTATATCTACCAAAAAGGCACAATCAACCCACCAGTCATTGTCATAATCAATTGGGTTGTTTTCTCTAACATGAAAGTTTCAATAGACTCAATTAATGCAAAACATCTTTCAAAAAACTACTCTTTGATTGAGCCAACGATCTCCGGTTAAATAAGGGACACCAGAATACTTTTGTCCAAATCTTATAAAAACAGCTTGAATTGTCATTGATTTTGTCCTCTGCTTCATATAAAATTTACTATTTTGATTATATATTGCATGACATGGTCCACTTTTAAATGCTTGGATGCCATTGATTCCTAATGAATTACACAATGAAATCCCACAAAATGTCCTGATGTTTTCTGTTTTAATGTAGTTACAACGCCCGAAAGATTGCCAGCTAAGTCAGAAGTACCATCCGTAGTTGTGGTGTTAAGTATATACCAGTCGAGCTCATATTCTGCTATCAAATGCCCAATTGCTGAATAAATATCGTTTCCTGTTGTGGTAGCTGTCAGTGGAATATCCTTTAATAGTTCTTCAGTTACTTCAAAGTTATTGTTAATACCTCGTATAAAAAAAGCAAGTTGAGCTGTAACAACAGTATCAGTGCTCTCGTCAAAAGCCAGTGAAAAATTTGTAAATTCCTTAGTTTTTCTCTTTCAGGTGAAGAACCAAATTTTGGGAAAAATCATTTATTCTTGAAACCACAGTGTTACTTGACAGAGAAATATTTTGTACTATTGTCTTTTGAAATGAAACATCGGCAACTTTTAACGTGCAGTCTTTAATAAAATCACCATCGTGGATTTAGTAAGAATTTGATTTCATTGAGATTTCGCGATTTCTAATGCAATAATAAGACTTGATTTCAGGGTATTTTCGCTCTTAGTATTAGGTTTAGTAAACATTGATAGTTGACCTTGAAGTTTAGATTTTAATGAACACAATGTGTCCATTTTTATTTTTTCAGTGTAACAATCGAATTTTGATTCATGATTCTTGTCATTGTATCCCTTCAAATTAAACTCCTTACAAACAGCAACTGTTTGATTGAAATCAAACAAGTGGTTTACCATTGTTCATTCTATGAAAAAATATGCAATTTCCCATTTAGACTGAAAAACTGCCCTCACTATCAACTTTACATTTTTGTGACATTATGCCAAAATCGTAACAATTATGGAACTCGACACAACAATTATGGATATCGTACGACATAAACAAATGCACAATACCTTCACAATCACTAAAATCTTTCTCCGATCGTATCTCTTTGATTGCTAAGATTCAACTGACTCACGTCATGCCGACGCACTTCTTTTATATCGATAAGGAAGGTTGTAATCTAGACTCGTAGAGCGTGGAAGATTCTATATTTCTCAACAAAAATAGTAGGGTATTTCCGCTTGTTGCTTATCTAGGCACGCAGTGTCCTTGAAATTACTTTTCAGTGTGGTTGTTGCACCAGCATACTTCCCTGTACCTATCCCTGAGATGAACATTACCAGTTAGATAGAAGCAGCCGGATGGAGTCTTCGTGATTTTGAAGCAGGGAGCAAGCAAAAGATTTCCAAGACTTGACCTGCCCCCCCCCCAGATGCGTCACCTCACCCGGAGGACATTGCGGTCCGATTTAGTGTGCCCCGACCGCCTGTAACGAAAACAGCGGAACCTTGGCTAGTCTGGGATTCAATCTCACTTCCTTCCGAAAGTGAGAATGGCTCCCTCATTAACCAGACCCCGTGACCACAATTTTGGGATGGGATATAAAATTATATAGGAAAACAATGGTACACACAAAGTTCATAGGATTATGAAATTACAAGAATATACTTTTCAATGCAGTGCGCGCAGTTTAAAACTTTCGTAGAGGAATCGAGTGAAGTTTAAATGCTCTAAAAACATTATTCTTCTTTCTGTGACACATGCCATGGCTAGCCGTATCTTTGACATAACATGACTGTGATCTTAAGAGATACTTATAATTAGATATTATAAAAACATTATTCTTCTTTCTGTGACACATGCCATGGCTAGCCGTATCTTTGACATAACATGACTGTGATCTTAAGAGATACTTATAATTAGATATTATTTAAATTTTTTTAAAGCATAGTCATTATAAGAATTAATAACAAGTAAAAAATATGAAAAACAAAAAGACCAAATAGTTTTTTTTCCTTAAAGCAATAATCTTTTAAATGTAAACAAAAATTACAATTCATAGCTTTTCACGTTCATTGTAATCAGAGCTTATTAATGTAAAAGATTAATTTTGGTTTGCATATTTGAGAATGGATACTGAATGTAGGTGTATATTTTTCTCAGAAAATTACTAGTATTCTTAAGTAAATGTTTGATTATTATATAAAGAATTCACTCTGACCTAGGAATAGATGAAGTAAAAATCCCGATTCAAACTTAATAACTTTTAAATAACAAGAAATTAAAACTGCGTTTCTATGTAGACGCTATGTAGACGTTCTTTCGCTGTAGACGCTTAGAAGCCTTTTAAGGCAAAATCTTTTCGACACGTAAATATGAAATATTAGAAGTGAAGAATTTTTAAGAAAAAAAATATATTAGGGATATTAACACACCACATAAAATCTTTTAACTCTTAAGATACCTATTAAGTAATACAAAAAACATTATTATGAGACTTTGGAATAAGCGCTTTAAAATATTTTCCATAAAGAAAGATAATTATAAAAAAAAATTATATTCAATTATTCTTTTCCTAAAACTGCAATTTGATGCATCGAAATACTAGCTTAATTTAATTTAGTTATATTTATCCAATCATACGAATTATCAAGGTGCAGAACAGAGCATATT
Source organism: Latrodectus elegans (assembly GCA_030067965.1). Lineage (NCBI taxonomy): Eukaryota > Metazoa > Arthropoda > Arachnida > Araneae > Theridiidae > Latrodectus > Latrodectus elegans. The sequence continues at coordinate 47,517,929 of CM057812.1, forward strand.
TATTCAATGATTGAACCTTTATTACATATTTCATTTTTAATTAGCTTCTAGAATAAAAGTTTGTCTTTAAAATCTTGACAAGAGAAACTAAATACCAAATCATATAAATCTATGATTTTTGGATTATAGAATAATGTTGAAATTTAATTTTCAAGATTTTTCATTATTCATTAAATTAAGGGTATTAAAGTTATCTCACATATAGATTAACTAACTGTGTGATAAATTCTCAGGTAGTAACAAATTTATTTCATTTGTTATTAAATTTTTATAATTATATTTTCATTTTGAAAATGAAGGATCTTTTGAGTCTGGATAATAAAATTTAATAAAAATCTTTTTAAAAGTAAAAGTATACTTGAGTTATTGATGCTATTATTTTTAAATAAATAATAATACAAACAAATGTAATAAATGAATGAAAAGTTTTCGAAAAGGAATAAAATGCTTTAATTAATTTTATTCAAAATTGATAAAGGACTAAATTTTTTGTTTTACTTTTTAAAATTAAATAAATATGTGTATATTTAAGTTAAAATTATAAATATACAAATATTATTTTCTATAAACATTACGGTCTTCAAGAAATAACAAGAGAAAATATTTGACTCTAAAGTAATAATATGAAACCTCATTCAAAGTAATGTAGCAGTAATTTATTTATTGTAATACAAATGTTATATTACAAATGATAAAACATAAAAAAAATTATATAATTTTTAAATTACTTTATTGAACTATAAAAAGTCTAAACTCTCAAAAATATTCCTACACTGAATATTGCTAAAAGTAATATATTTATGATTCATTATTAATGTATACTAAACATAGAAATTTTAAAATTCTGACGTAAAATAAGTGAAACCATTTAAATGCCAAGGTATTACTTTTATTTTATGATTGCAATCCAATTTGATTTAAAGAAGAAAAGTGAAACTTTTTCCATGAAATTGTACAAGAAAAATTGTTAGTAGTACTTTCGCTATAAATTCAGAAATCAGAATCACCAAAAATACCAATGCTCAGAATCACTGTAGCAAAAGAAAGAATTGTAAACCATGCATGAATAGTCTCGTGCATATAATTTTACATTAGGAATACTGAATGCCCTCTACTTGCGTGCCCCGTAGCAGTTCATTGTGAAACAGCATGTCCGATTGCTATTATTATCACCATTTCACCTACATTCATAGGATTATATAAGCCACCAAATTACAGTTTTTATTTTGCATACAACTAAAAATGTTTCGCAACGGTTAGCTGACAGTTAGAGGAAAATATTAATTATATAAATTAAATAAATTGTACAAATGGAGATTTATTGAAGTTTAATTTTCAGGGATATATACAACTGATGAAAGAGTTCTACTGTTGCACTTTCTGACACAAATTTTTTAAATGATCTTCAGAACTAATAGTAATTTATTTAATCTTATTGAATTTGAATCTTTTTTATCTTAATTGTTAATTTATTTTTTTTATTAATTTTAATAAAAATTTTAATAAAAAAAAATAAAAAATGACCAATTTAATTAAATATTAATTAAATTAAAATACTTATAAAAATTATATTAATGAAAAAATAAATCTCTTAATTCTTTTGATAAGTTTTTTAAATTTATTTTAATGTTTTATTTTACATAAAACCATTGAAATTCAATATATTTTCTTTTTTCATGTAAACCCTTTTTTCCAAAAACTTAAAAGGAAAGCTTTCTTATCTGTTTTATTTTTGTATTAAATTTGTCACCACCATATTCGGAACCCTAAAATTTACTTGAAATCATTTTACAATCTAAGGTATATATAACCTGTTTTTTGATTTTTATAAAATATTTAAATGTTAAAAGGAATGTTTCTTGGCAGTTCAAAATTTACCTATTTTTTCAGAATTTACATAAATGGAATTTAATTTTTTAATGAAACATTTTGTGGAGACATATTAATTGACATAAAATTAAAATTTTATTTTTAAAGTATAATAACTTATAAACATGCTAATAAATTAAAATAACTATAGTAAATAATCAATGATTTTCATACATTATTTGAATTATAATGTATTTCATAGTTTACTATTGCAATATTTAATGATTTTTTATTATTAAATTGCTTTAAATCAGCATCCCGCATAACTATCAGAAAAAAGAACAGTCATATGATATGGGTTATTTTTATAACAACAAAATGAGTCATTTATTAGTTGTAATAATATTTTGAAAAAAAAATATTTTATTTAGAAGGTACAATAAAGTATAGCATAAACACATAGAATAAAGGCAAAAATGGAAGAATGTTTTGACTAATCCAGCAAAGAAATTAAATAAATATTTCGCACAAATTATAGAATATTCACTCACTTACCTTTTCCCCATCCGCAAAGGAAATATCGGCAATAAGAAGTTTAATCAATGATGTAAACATTATTTTTATGTAATAATATTCACAAAAAAGAATCTATGTTGTTTAAGAAATAAAATTTATGAATACTTATTCAATAAATACCATTTATCTAAATTAATGTCTTTTCTTAATAATAGGAATAATTTCTTACATTATGTGGTTAAAGAATGAAAATATAAGTTTTTGTATTGATTTCTTAGATTGAAATAAAAAATATTTAACTTTAAAATATAACTTAATTTAAAAAATATTAGTTTAAAGATATTAAATGCATTATTTCATGCAATGAACTTTAAATTTATTTCATTAAAACAACTAAACTTTTTTTCTTTAATTTTTATCAATCAAAAGATACCATAATTATTTCTCAAAATGTTAGTTATCAGTGTAGTAATAAATCTGCTAAAATTATTTTGACCCAAAATATATAAGCCCAAACTTTTTTAATGTTTTTAATATAATAAATATATTTAATATAATTCAATTAGATTTTAATTTAAATACTTATATAGAGGTGATTAAGTAGATAGTGATTTATAATATAGCAAATTAACAATATAATATGAACTATAAATTGATATATTACTTTTTTACTGTATATTGATGCTTTAAGGAATAGAAAAATAATTTTTCTTCACTATAATGACATTTCTAGTATTGACAAAATATCGAAAATATCAACATTTATAGCAATATAATTTTGTGTATTTGTTTCAGTAATAACATAAATTACTAAAAGCAATCAAATTACACGATAAAATTTATTCCTACTTTATATATCTTGGGATTTTAATACCGAGGTTTTTATTTTAATACATTTTAAATAAATCTCTCTAAATATAGCACCATGACATTTGATTGACTGACCTCTGAAAGAATGACTTTTAGACAAATGATCTTTTAAAGAAAAAGGTTAAACAAAGTCAATTCCTACAACACACAAAAATAATTTCCTTGATGTGCATATTTATATAGCTTTTAATAGTACAAAATAGGAGGATAGCTATATTTATAAGAAAAAATAATTTTAAAATGTAATTTGCGTGTGTGCACGCTCCTGCATTCATATCGAACAAAATATTGTAGAATTTTAAAACTTTCTCTCGTGGGAACATGAAATCTCATTTTGAAATCACCGCAGACTAATTTGCTAAGAAGGTAACATTATTTTAATGCGTGAAAAGATTACCAATATCTGTTAGATTCATAATCTCCGAAATAACAAATGCAATGTTCAGATTAAAAGCAAACAAATTTAAACATTATACATATCAGATTTCAAAAATAATAATAATAATAATCAATACAAATTTTAACTACATCAGAAAATATAAAAAGAACAAAGTCATACTAGTTAAAATAAAGAATTAAATCAATTAAATTAAATTCGGAATTTAAAATGAATTATTGAATAAAGCCCTAAAATAAATGAAGTTCAATGAGAAATTTTCTTCTGAACGAGAAATGAGAAGGGAAAAAAAGAACAATTCTACAATATGGTATTTATATGTTTTTAACTTCTAGCATATGGAGATACTCTTTCATCAAGCTCAAGCTTGCTTAGACATCATTATCTCCACTGGCGTTATACTTTCATGGGGCACTTCGTCACCATGTTTACCAAATTCTTGCAGATGTAGCCTCAATATTAAATGCTTAACCTCTCCCTCTTTTATCACCAGTTTTACAAATTTAATATTCCAATCGGGTGACAAAGGCCTCAATTAGTTTTCTTTAGAGGCAATCAAGCTTTCCCATGCTGTAACAGGATATCAAAACAATATCTAATACTTTAATGTGTGATGATCTTCACATGTTTCCTTCCAAAGATAAGTAGTCCCTAATATTCAGGAGGAAAAAAACGTTGTCGAAGATCTTATCACAAGCTTTAACCACAGATATGACTTTTACTTAAAGACTTACTGTTTAAAAGAACTACGTCAGTTGTACCAGTTTTTTTAGCATTCTACAGGAACATATTTGGAATAATATGATCTACGGCATTTGTATTATCACTTACGTAGGAGTTGAAAGTTTGTTTAGTTATGAAGCTATCACAATCACATAAAACAGTATTTAATTAAGTGATATCTGTCCAAAGCATTTTTGAAGTATTCGTTTGATTACGTCTATCAAATAGTCCTAGAACTATCTTATCAGGATGGAGATGGGTATATGAATTTCAACTGATTTTGTGTACAATGCTGTAATTATCTATTTCATATTAATTAAATGTTTTTATGTGATTATTCATTCCAAGGAAGCTTTGTGCGATTATCCGAATATATAATATTTTTTGTTCTTCGTCATGCAATAAATATATGGCATTAATGTAGAGAATGTTTGGTTGATAGAGAATGGGCATTTCCAAATGAATCTCTCTAAATATAGCACCATGACTTTTTAGAAAGATTGACTTTTGATTGATTGACCTCTGAAAGAATGATTTTTTGGCAAATGATCTTTTAAAGACAAAGGTTTAACAAAGACAATTCCTATTATTCCGATCACAGAAGTCATACTTTGAGACGATCTATTGCCAATGAAGCTGTTTGAATTTTATAAGCCTTGAATCAAATCCTCTACAAATAACAAAGTACGTGAGCACTTACAACATACAGTCTTATAATAGGAAAGATAAAATAATATTCATGTTTGCGTATACTTTTCTATTAAAAAAGGAATTTAGCTACTATTTACAAAAAATGATGCTCATGTACAGTGTAATAAGTTTCAAACATTAAACATTATTCTTAATCTGAAAATTAATTCCTTTATTATTTTTTTAAATAAATATGTAATCGTCTCTGTCTTTATCTTACTCGATCCTCAGATTCTATTAATTTTCTTTCCCTTTTTTTATACTTATAAAGTGTTCATGACAGTTCTAGAAAGAAAATATAAATCATATCGCGAAAATTTACTCGCGTCAACTCCATTTTCTTTTCTGTTTAAAATTTATTCTACACTAAACAAGTTGAAGTAAGTCAGTAAAAAATCTTCTTCTGTGTTAAAATACTTTGTATTTTAAAGTTAAACCGTTATTTTTATTTTGTAAGTTCTCGTCTGCGCATATCTCAAAAGTTTCAGAGTAATACTCGTATAATAAGTAAACTTGTAAATCTTCTGTTTATGGATACTTTTTGTATATAATCCAATTATATTACTCAAAAAAATATCATATTTGTGCCGCTAATCAGTAATTTAGAATTGTTAAGAAATTTATATTCTTACGTTATACATTTTCCAACGTTTTCATCAAAGATATCTAAGTTTTGTTTATAATATCATGTCTGGTTTAAACCTTTGAAAAATCCGTGAAATTTCAATTTTTACCTAATCTTCGGAAATATGATTCTTAACTTAAGTATTTCATTAGTTATAATATGAGTAATAAATACTTTCAAAAATAAATATTTATTTCGCTTTAGATACTTTATAATATAATTAAAATGATTTTTCAGGAAATATATCTGTATGTGTATATATATATATATATATATATATATATATATATATATATATAATACAGATATATTTCCCGAGAAAAAGATTTAATTTCTTCATTTTTTAATATTATTTTAAAATATATTTTTTTAACACATTAAAACAGATTTTATTATGTACACTCGATAAAAGAACAAGAATATTCTTTTTACTGAATAAAACTGAAACTATGAAAGCGTTTTGAGTTCAAAACAAAAGTATTTAGAAAGACTGGGTATTTTCATAAAGTGCTTATTTTTTTACACCTACATTTTTAAACATTGCTGTTGTTTCTCAGGACTATTTATTTTCGAAAATATTATTCATGTTATATTATTCAACACAAATGGATTGCAAATTCTCCTGTATTTCTTCATATTACATAATGTATTATTTGATGACATGGTTCTTTTCTTATTCCAAAAAATATATTTTTGGGGTTCAATATTTTCATTATTAAATTTCAATTTTAACAAATATAAAAGTAAAGAGAAACAAATAATATATTCAGTTCTTAAAAAGACAATATTACATTTGCTTTAAAAAAACAAATTAATGCTTAATTCAAATTAATGTTTAGAAATTCTTTTCCATGCGTTTTAAAAATAATAGTTAGAAATAAAACTTTTCAACTATTTTTATCTACATCAAAACTGCTATTCCGAAATTATCTTTTTAAAAAGTTAAAATATTACATATTTTAATAAAGTATTACTTTATTACATATTTTAATAAAGTATTAGTATATATTTACGTAAAATCATAAATGTTTTGTAAGAACTAGATATAAAATTAATTTCCCAATTTTTTTATAATTCATTAATAATATAAATTGCTGATTTAAGTCAATCTGATTTAATAAATCAATAGCATTAAAATGTTCCATTTATACTTCTAAATATCTATTTAATATTTCATAAACTATCACATATGAATAAAACTGAGTTGTTTTTGTTGTTACTTATGACACTTGGACAAGCCAAGCTCGCTGTGCCTTGGCTATGCGAATTTAAATCAACAGGGATCGTCTTTCGCTTAATCAGAGCCCACGAAGGTGAAAGTACAACTTTGCTCTTCAAGTCCTCCGATAGATGGCACCACCAGAGGATCCTCTTCCTCAATTTTGACATTGATCTGAAGAGGGAAGAAATTTTCTCGAGTCCATTTCACCTATGGTAAAAGCTCAAAGGATAAAACTGACTAGTCTATGCAATCTAAAATACATTATTTTTCTGCATAGAATTAACTATTCTTATACTTTATTAATATTAAATTCCTAATGAACTGTCAAAGATCTTCACACTCAGACAGAGAAAAATATACTCCACATAATAATTCTAATAATTATTCATAAATACATTTGCTTAAATAATCCTAATAATGCTGTTAGACGATATTTCTGCAAAAAATATCAATTATAGCTGTTTTAATTACGTAAATATATGTTTATATTTATATCATCAAATATTCAGTTTTAATGAAGGAATATCTAATCAATTCAAAAGTCAAAAAGGAAATTTCAGAAGAAAACGAAGAGAATAATAGAAGAAGAGTAAAATATTTTAGACTTATTTGTTATGAATGGAAGACAATATCTTATTTGTAAAAGAAGGCTCTGAAACAATGCCGAAAATCCTGAACAAAAAGACGATGATGGAAGAAAAAATTAATCATATTCTGCATTATTTGACATAAAAATAAAATATAATGTGAAGTCTCATAATAGACAAAATTATTCATTAGGGGAACTAAGATAAGGAATGCAATTGAAGAATTTTATGAATAGTTAAAAATGACAAAAATGCCTCGTTAATTAAGGAAATTGATTCGATTGAAAGAAAATAATCACATTATGATAAAATATGTATTGGCTGTTATCAGATAATATTAAAATATCTCATCAATGCATGAAAAATTTTATGAAATACATTTGAAGCATATAATTCTAATTTGGAGGGAAAAACAATTAGCTCTTGATAGATTAAATTTAAATTAAATAAAAAGTTTTATAATAATTAAATCTTTTATAATTAATATTATAAAAGTTTTAAAATTTGAAATAAATTTTAAATCTTGAAATTTTACTTGGATATACACAAACTTAACTCAAATAGCGACATTTTAATTTTGAAACATTTTTGTTACCAAAAAGAAAAATTATAGTCTAATTATATAAAATGAAAAAGAATTTATGCATAAATAAAATACTTTGTAATAAATTAGTTTTTTGCGATTTATCGATACACGAGATAGATACTAATAAAAGGTAGTTAATAAATTCCTGAAGTGTGTTGCCTCTATTTACTAATACAATAAAAGCACGAATTTTCTTAAACCCCTTCAATAGGAAATTCTGCAGAACTTTTCTGCGTCTAATCACTATATCAGGATCCATCACTATATCGGGAAAATTACTTGTAAAATATTACTTTTGGTAATGATTTTTCACCATACACTTCAAAGCTAACAAAGTCTCTGAAGCATATTCCATCAATCCTGTCTTTGTTGAAAATAATAATAAAAAGTCCTGTTTTGCAATTTTCCAAAGTTCAAGCACGTATGTTATGATGTCAAAGCGATTACGTTGATGTCCGATTTTGATCTTGATGAAGACCCAAAAAAATACAGAATCCTGTCCGAAAGAACGCCAGTAAAAGAGTAAAACGTGATTCACTTCCTTAGTCATTCCTTTATTTCTAAAGATGAATTTTGCTGCAGCTCTCATCCTTTAATGATTCTTATCCTTTATTAAATCTTAAAAACTACAGTCATAAAAAAATTTTCTGCAAATTTTTCACCATAAACTAGAAATTTAGCAACGTCTCTGAGGCCAACTTTTCTAATGTTGAGATTTTTGTTTGCTTTTCAAAATGTAAATAATTCATTCAAACCCCTATCTGCAGTTTACGTTGCCTGTCAAGAATTTCAGTAGTAGATAAAAATTGTCCTTTTTAAAGTGAGTAAATAATTCATTAATGGTGACACAGTAAAATTTTGTGTATTTTTACTCTTTGTGGTCTCATTATTTAACTGTGAAATTGAGCTTAGTACATCAATTGTATCATAAATAATGTCAAGATATAAAGATACTCAATTTAATAAGATTATCAAAAATATCATCTTTCACTTTAACTACGAGCAAGTCTATTGATTTTAAGAAATATAAAAAATTAAGGATTCTCTCATTTTTAAAAGAATAAACATATGAACTCATTATTGCTAAAATAAATACTTTACAATCATTTAGTTTAAAATTATTAGTAAAGGTTTCGCTTTTTTAAATTACTTTTCTTAGACTATTGATATACTAATTACATAAGAAATGGTTTAATAAACGCCAAAGGAGAAAGTAAAAAAATTTCTTTGAATGTTTTATACGTTGTAAAATAAATTTTGAGATTAATTATAGTTAATGTATTTTTATTTATAAATTAATGTATTCGGTTATTGATGCATTTTTAATCTATAAGCGAAAGTTCTTAAATTTGACGTCAGCAGTACAACTAATTTTCGGCACATTGAGAACGTTGAAATCCATTATAAAAGGGTGGTACCAAACTTAAATGTATTGAGATTAAACCAAGTATTAATGGAAAATTACAGGTTCAATACTAACATTGTTGACATAATTTTCTTTTATTTTGTATGCTTACTCCTCAGTTAAAATAGGTACCAGAATGTTTTCCTGGTTTCTTTCTTCTGGTTTCTAGTAAACACATGCAAAAGATCCACTATCAATGAAACTTCCTTTCAGAAGCAAAGGATGATAAATACGAAAAAAACATAATAATCTTTTTATAAGCTATTGAACTTGCAAAACGTTTATGATGCTTCTATATGCCAATTGGCTGTTAACTATGTGTAATCAAAGCATACAATGGTGAAGGTCACAATGAACGAATATTCTTGAATAGTTAAGTAAATGATCCCAGTATATTCAGTTAATAAATATTCTAATAAAATTCAAATAAAATATTAAGTCTCTAAATACTTACCATGAATCATATTTTGCTATCATGTAACTTTGAAACTCAAAATAATAAACAAAATGGTTTCTATTAAAAACTTATATTTTTTATATTAATATATTAATTCCATATATATTAAAATAGATAAATTAAAATTATAATCATTATATATAATGTGTTATAAATTACCATTATAAAGGTATTCAAATTATTAAGCTAGAATGGGTATGATTGATTAATTCGCACGATTATGTAACAATATTTATGATTTAAAAGTGATTTCAGTAAACTGTCAAAACCTTAATCTTTCTCATAATAATGCCATGAAAAACCTCCATGTATTTTTAAAGACAAAATGTTAGCCAATTTTTCAAAACAATATGCATAATTTGATTATATATGTCCTTATTTAATGTTGGATTAGTTTTACTCATTATACAAGAATTTTTATGAATATAACTAAAATAGAACTCATTACAAGAATTGTCCTTAAGATAAAAAACAACATATTGGAACTCCAATTCAAAGTATTTAAAATGAGCTCTCACTTTTAATATAAATTCTAAAATTTAAAAATAAAACTAATGGGAGAACGTCTTTACTCACTAATATAAGCAAATAAGAAAATCACTAATCTCTTATATCCAATTAAATACCAGAAATATTTTTTTTTATAAAATAAAAGCTGAAAAAATTGCAGCGCACTTTAAACTACATTATGTTTTTAAATTTTGAATTGAATTATAATATAAACTTTAAAAATTACTTTAAATATCATTTCAGTTTTGAAAAATGAATAAAACATTCCTTCGGGGAAAATATAATACACATAGACCTTACCTTATTACAGACCTTATTATATTCAATTGTTTTCGTATATAAAGCGAAATTTTTAATATTTTGATAAAAAAAAACTAAAAATGCTTATTTATCTCTATCATGCATAGAAAGTTGTGTGAATAAATATTTAATAAACTAAATATAAAAATTATTTCTAAAATTTATGAAATAAAATGAAATTAAAATATATATTTTGTATGCTTTAAATAATGATGTTAAGTATGGTAATGAGCTAAGGGACAAATAATATAAATTCTTTACATAGTTCACTTTAAAATATCTCGTATTTCTTTATATATTTATGGAAAAATTTAATAAAATCTTTTCTTTGGAGAAAAAAACGTCTCGCAGTTTACGTTCCTTAAGATATTCCTCAACTTTCTCTGATAAAATTCTAAGAATGTGCATTTGCTTGTAAAAATAATCTCATCTATATGATAATCTCAGATAAACTACACGGATTGTCATTTACTATGAATCATTGATGTTCATAAAGAATAAAAAATATTCTCTTCGATGACATATTGTTTTCTTTATAAAAAAATTTTGTAGATAGAAAAATTATAAACGTATGTCACGTTTTATAAAAAATAATAAAATTTGATTTAAATTATTTTTTAAATTATTATATATATATTAGGTTGGGGAATATGTTCGTAGAGTTTTTATACCAAAACCATTTCATTAAACAAAAAACAATAAATGTATCAATAAGTTAATCAACTATGTATTCGCCTCTGCTGTTTACAACCTCTTCCCACCTCTAGACCAATTTGTTGATGCCGTTCCACCAAAAATCACATGGTCTGGTGTCAAAGTACTTGTTAAACCTGTTTTTAAGGACCTCTTTGTCATCGAATGAAACGCTCTTCATATGGTTTGCCAAGGAGCGGAAACGATGGTAATAGGTCGGTGCAAGGTCCAGAGAATACAGCGGATGTGCTGAAGGAAGTCCCATTCGATCTCTTGCAGTGCATAATTGTTTTCTCTGGACCTTGCACGGACCGACTACCATCGTTTCAGCTCCTTGACAAACCATATCATATCAAAGTCTAGCATTTTCGCGTATACATATCTTCATGTTAAAATGAGTATTAAAGAGATACCTTCATGATATCATGGTAATTTAAAATTTCAAAACATTTTGAATAGAATGAGAAAATTAGAAATTTATAATTATTTTAATAAAATGAAGAGTTTGCGGATACTTAAAATCCCCAGTTCTTCTATTCAAAACCATATTTTTCTTTGCTGAGTAGAAGTTAGTTTTCCCGTATTATTGTAAACATTGCATATTAGCTATTTCAGTTAATCAAAACATTGATTAGTACTAGATTCTTTGGGACTCTCACCAAAGAGGGCATTTATTCATCTCTTTAATGATCCTCGATTTCCTCAAGATCAAAGATCTAATAGATCTTGTCTGACTTCGTCAGACATTTGGAGAAAGCCACAACAAAAATTGGGTGGCTGGATATCCAACAATATTTCCAAATCAAAATCTCAAAGTATTGAAAAATTATATCATTCTAATAGATCTATTTTGGAAAATCATCATGAATTGCAAGCTGAGATTACCTTTTGTTGTTTTTTCAATATTAAACATTTTGATAAACTCATCTTTAAATTTTCTTAGCATTAATTATTAATATTAATTTTCTTATCAACTTAAATCTCAAGCCTAAATCTCTAAATTTGGAATACAAAATATTCTCCCTTTTTTAAAAGTTTATAATATATATATATATATATATACATATATATATATATATATACATATATATATATATATATATATATATATATATATATATATATATATATATATATATATATATATATATATATATATATATATATATATATATATATATACATATACATATATATATATATATATACACACACACATATATATATATATATGTATATATATATATAATATTTCCTTCTTTCCTACCCTTTAAAATAACCAGATATAAAAGATGATTACAGCTTCATAGATTGTTGTTTAATGAGAATTTTTTTTTACATTTTTTACAGCAGTAATTCGTTCTGTTCTCAAAAAGGAAAATAGATATGTTATACTACAATATTTTTAGCATTGTTCTTTTTCTTTTTCGTTTCTATTAAAAACAATAATATGGATTCTTAAGGAAAAATATCACATTTGCTCATAGAAATAACACGCAAACTATAAGAAAATATTCAGCAAAAATAATAATTAGAGACTAGGGATTAAAACAGTAAAAATTTTAAATAATGATAGTCATTATTTTTGTAAGATCAAAATTACCCGCTTTCCATGTTTTTACTTCAGCAGAGTTACTATAAATAATTCTAGCATTATATTTACATGTTTTTCTTTTCCTGAGTTGGCATCATCTTGCTATTAAGTAGTAGTCTCAGGAGATCTTTCAACACTCTCAACCACTCTTGCTTGGAAGACCATCATCCATCACTGTCTTCCTTGCAAAAAGCCTACTAAATATTTAAGGAAATAACTTTAAAAAAATGTTTGTAGGTTAATTTTCATATGTGTATTTAAAATTTTTCTTTGTAAAAGTTTTTGTTTACTAAAGAAAATATTTTCGTGTCACTATTTTAAGAATATATTTAAGGAAGCTGAAAAATTTATGACGTGAGTTAAACTCAAATGATGGTACAAAAAATATCATAATAGCACGCCAATATTTTGTTACAATAAATCGTAATTAGATTAAAATATTCAAAAAATGCCAGATAAATTGTTATTCCACAGTTTTCCTCTTAAAAAATATTATACATCCAGATATGCCAAAATGTTTTAATGTTATATTTTAATATATATATATATATTATATATATATATATATATATATATATAATGCTTCTTCAGATGTTTACAGAGCAGTATTTGATGGAGAGGCAATTCGGATTGCCTAAAAGCAACTTATAGCTCTCCTTGATGTTTTTGGACAGAGTGGCTCTGTTCTCTAATTCACAGGCTTCAATTCATGTCATAAGCTCAATCTCTTCCCCATCTTGTGAAATTCTTTATATCCAGGAGCTCTTGGAAATTATAACATCACGAAAGAAACGTGTTGTTTTTCAGTGGATACCTAGGCATTGTGGTATCTATGAAAACGAGCAGGCGAACTTGTTCGCAGACAGAGGCGCAGGTCTTCTTTCGCCTAGATACGCAGATATTTCTTACCATATTATAAAGCTACACCTAAAACAAGTTTCTAAAAGACTTTAAACTTCTAAACTGCAAGAAAGGATAAAACCCATGCGATAGCTAGATGACCTTCTAAATATACCTGTTATATATAAATATTAATATATATATTAATATATATATATATATATATATATATATATATATATATATATATATATATATATATATATATATATATATAGATATAGATATATATATATATATATATTAAATACAGTGAAATTATAAATGAAGAGCAATTTTTCATACTATTGAAAATTATGTAAGTTAATAATGACAAGGCACAATATTTCGATAACATTAAAATTATTGAAAAAACAATAAATATGAATAAATAATCTTGCACTGAGTACTTATTTTAAAGTTATCAAGCAGAAGATAAAACAACATTCATAAATATTTCTAAGAAGATAATATTTTAGAATATATCTACATAACAATTTCATAAAGTATTAAAACTTGCCATAAAAATAGTCAACTTATTTATTCCATGTCACAAAAAAGCAATAAAAAATTTTTAAGCAAAAAAGAAATTACATAAATCTATAAAACATATATAATGTCAAATTATTCAAGTTGTTACAAAACATTGATGAAAGTAGGGAAAATATAAAAAAATAATTTAATAGAAAGCACATGTGATTTACATACAAAGGTTATTATTCAAAACTATTCAAGACATTTGATTTCATGAAAATTCATTTGTGATATCAAAAGAACTGCTGAAAAAAAGCATAAGAAAAGAATATTCAAATTTTGAAGCTATATATATATATATAGCTTCAAAATTTGAATATTCTTTTCTGATGCTTTTTCAGTATATATATATATATATATATATATATATATATATATATATATATATATATATATATATATATATATATATATATATATATATATATATATATATATATATATATATATATATATATATATATATATATATATATATATATATATATATATATATATATATTTAAGTTTAAAAAAAGATGAAGTCAGCATTCCTATCCCTAAAATGAAATAAGGTAGGGAAAAAGTGTTTCCAAGAGTTGTAGAACATCATTGATTTTATATGGAGTTACTTTATCTAATTAATGCAAAAAAATAAAACAACTGAAAAGAGCATTTGTCTTTTCGTGATTCCCATTATTGTAAAAGAAAAAACTTTTATCAGAAATCAAATAAGAAAGAATTATAACAAAATATCCTTATTTAAGGTATCTTAACTTTCCACGATCAAATGCAATGCATGTCTGGATGCTCATTTGAATGTCACATTTCACATGTTAGCGATTAGACCATGACACGTTGACACATTCTTACTTTATATGTGTTTCAAGGATTTGTTAACTAGTCGCATACATCTTATGTTTCAAATGTCCCTACTGAGTTCTACTACTGCTGAAAATCCAAAGAAGTCAGATCACGTGAATGATCTTCGACTCCACCATATCAAGTAACTTTATTTTTGAATACCTAAATTAACCATTCAATTGTTTGCATTATTATCCACAAGATGTCTTTTCGTACTATATTGATAATGCTCTACAAATTGTAACTTGCTCATCTGCCCTTCCATGTTCAGTTTCCAACAGAAGTACTTCTCCTAACAAGATGGTAATAGTTTTCCACAAGTGGTGCCTTTAGTGTTTTATTTGGTTGCACCTGGCTGCTTTGCTATACTTAGAAATTGCTATAATAAATATAGCTCTATCTGTTTCAAAATTAAAAGGGGTCAAAGGATATCATTGGGCATTCTATATGTATGTGTGAATTTTTAAATGTAAGTTATATATTCACTTCATAAGTGACTGTTTTTACCCACAAGCAAAATTCTTGTGAATCTTGCATTTTACTTCATAAATTCTTTTCTTCTCTCATTTTAAGAACTTCTATTATTGTAAAAAGAGTTTCAGGGAAATTACCCTTCGTAAGTTAGAAAATTTGCTTTTATGATTCTACGGATAGAAACATGCCAGATTTTGTGATATTTTTCAGTATTCTTGTCAAAATTAATGAATGCATTTATGATGATAGTGTTTTGACGTAGTGCTAAAAACTCATCTTTATTTAATATCAGAGGAGGTACCAGTCGTTTTACGACTGTACTTTACATTCATTCACTTGTGAAATTCAAATACATAAATAAAAATATTCCTTTCAATAGAACAGTCTAAATTAGATAACAATTGCTAATTGCAACTAAGCTAGGATTAGAAACAAATGTTACAAAAATTGATATCAATGTGAATGCAAAGTGTTTTGAATCTAGATATGATATTTGACGAAGGAAATACTAGGAGAAAGACAGGATATTGGATATAACAAACAAAAATAATGAATTATAAATGTTATAATAATATTGATAAACATGATAAATTTACGAAATTTTGTTCGTATAGTAAATAGAAATTTCTATTTAAATTCTGAAACTCAACATAATTGCTTATATAACTCTTTAAAGTAAATATTTACATGACAGATTATCTGTTATATTTTAAATGACTTCAATTCATCATTTTCAAACGATTATGAAAAAACTTTTGATCAGGTTCTAGTTATAACAGAAAATAAATATATATTTTTTGGAAAATGTACAAGATTTACTAGCAAGTAATGTAAAAGCATGTAAACGCGTTTATTATATATTGGACACTAAAATCTATTTTGAGATTACAAAGGAATGCACCTAAATCCAGTTAAAAAATTTTAAAAAATTAGACTGCGTAAAAATAATTTAGAAATTTTAAAAGAGAGCTGTAATTTTTAAAAAATAAAAATAATTATGTTTATTAACTTTTTGAAGAAACCATAACAATTCATTACAAGCAAAATGTTTTCATGGTAGAATATTTCAAAGAGCCGGTAGTTAAATTACTGCCAAAAGTTTGCTGAAATATTTTGAAAAGATTCATGAAAAACTTATAGAATTTAAAAACAGAACTATAAGTGGTTAATAATTTAGGCATAAAATTCGAAATATTTTCTTTTTTTTTTTTTACTTTACTGACGTAAAATAATTTTTCCTAAAAAAAGGAAAATTTTAGTTTATTATTACAGTCATAATTAGAATTAAATATTGATTGCTAACAAATTATGTTAATCATTGTATCAGTTCTCAATTCCCTAACACAATACATTTTGGTATTTTTCTAATATAGAAACCATCCTTATATCTACCGAAAAGTTATTATGAATCCATGGAAATTGGTTTCTCTCTGAAAATGTCTCTTTTTTGTAATTCAGTGGCTTATGCTATTTTTACCTTAATCGTAAACAAAAAAATATTCTTCTAAAGAAGATATTAAAGTTTCCTAAGAAAGAGGTGTGTTTAAAAAATTTCTGACAGAAAAATTTCCTCAGAAGTAGTTAGTTCAGATTTTCCTTAACTCGCTAGCCGTTTTGAAGCAAAGGGTTACTTAATAAGCAAAGGATAAATAGAAGTAAATTCACATAAAATTTATTTCGAGCATATACTATAAACGAGATGTCAATCTCAAATACTGTTTAGTGACTGTCCATGTTGTCAATGATCCAGATATCATCTCTAAAAGTCAATAACTCAAGAATATGTATATGTATTTAAACACATCTCCTTAACAAATTCATCTTAATTAATATTGGTCACAGAGTGAGAAAATAAACAAATAATTAGTATAAAGGTTTAGTATCATTAAAAGCATAATTATTCTGTTTAATTTTATGGTTCATGTGGGTTTACAAATATATATATATATGTATATATATATATATATATATATATATATATATATATATATATATATATATATATATCCATGAAGGAATTTATTTCTTCTATGAATTTTATGACACTGGAAGCAAATTTAACCAAACTTTGTGTACGAATGTGTCTCATGATTAGAAAAAATGATTTGAAGTTATTTGAAGTTTAATCTTACACCAGTACAAAAGAAGAAACTAAAAATGTTAGAGAACTCTATTTTTTTGTTTATAATTTATAAATTTGTTAAAATGAAAACATGTTATAAACATATATTTATTTATCTTATAAATTTTAATTTATTTCTTTAATTATTAAATTTTCTTCTAAAATGGGGATATTACAAGTTCCTTTCTGAAATTCTTGAAGATTTTGTTCAAAAAGGTATTTGTTGTTGTTGTTGTTGATGATCTCTAAGTGTCTGACGGAGTCAGAAGAAATCTAGGAATCCGTTGACTGAGATTAAATCGATGACAAGGAGGGGAGAAGTGTAGATTTCGTCCCATAGTATATTCATACAATTCAGGATGTGCTCAGGAGAAGTTTGGTGTCATTGGCATTTAGGACAGTGGGGTAAGGTCTTGTTACCCGCTACAAAAGTGAAGCATTTCAGGTGGCCAGAGGGGAGATGTGCAAGGCAAGTGCTGGATTTCCTATCACAATAAAGAGACAGCGAAAATCGCGGCTTTCTACCCTTGTAGAAGTGGTGAGTCAAAGGAACCTGCCAATCGGTTTTAATCTGGGCTTTTCTCAGGGAAAAGAGTTCTAGGTATGTAAGTGCGGGAGAAGAAGGAGCAGGATGACCTGAGCCCTCCTTTGCTAAAGTGTCTGCTATTTCATTGCCTAGAATATCCACGTGAGACGGGATCTATTGAAAATAGATATTATGCCGAAGGGAGACAATTTTAAGCTTGTGTAGAATATAAAGGCTTGTTTCGTCTTCCAAGCAGGTCCAATTTTGCAGATGTTGAAATTAACTACGTCTATCGGTTAATATCCAGACATCACTATAATTAGTTTCACTCATGATGGATTCCAATCCAATGTTGATGGCTATTAGTTTGCTACGAAAAACCGAACAGAAGTCGGGATTACGTTGACTAAAAGAAAGTTTGTCATGAGGAGTCTCGATAAAAATTCCTCCGCCAGTTCGGTGATTTATTTTGCTGCCATCAGTGTAGATTCTTATGTCACTTGGTGGTATATTATTAATGATTTCCAAGGCTAGCTGTTTTAACAATTTAGGTAGAATCCCTATTGATGGCTGCCGTAGAAAGTTGGTAATTGAAGTGAATATTGGAAAGAGTCTCAGAAGGGTTCAGACCGCAGTGAAGGGCATTTGGTTCAATAATGTTCTCGATTAAGTGTAGTGAGTTAACCAGACTGAAGGGACTGTGCTTCTTTAATCTTTGGAACGGAGTCTAGTTGCTTAGGTAACTTGATGTTATATTGCCTTGGCCATAACTGTTGAGTTTATTGTAATATTTGACTATACAGGATTGTCTTCTGATATGGAGAGGTTGTAAGTCTGCTTCGAAGAGTAAAATTTCTGAAGGACAGCTGCTATTCAAGCCAGTAATGATGCGTGCATCTTTCAAGTTGACAAAAGGTGTTTTAAAATTCTAAATGGAATTTACATTGATTTCAGTTGAATCAAATGGTGGTCTCGTTAAACTGGTTTAAAAAATCCTGCGAACAAGACTTTAGACAGGAAACGCAGGTTCATTGGTCTACTATAGGCCGTAATTCACATAAAGTCATATAGAAATCCAAGAAATCTCTCTTTTAAATCTCTTTTTAATCTTTATTTATAAGAGAACACCCACAATTTTGCTATTAATACTAAGTGCTCTTTGTTTTAAGGAACATTTGCCGTATTGGTAGTGAATATTTTTAACTAATAAAATGCAGTTTCTGAAATTTTAGAATCTTTTGAAATATGCCTTATTAAAAAATACAAAGTCTGTTTAAGATTTTTATAGTAAATATCAAATTCCCCTTATAAGGTTCAATATGCATATCTACTTTTTCATTCTTTTTAAGTAGCAACGTTTTCTAGTAATTTAATCCTATTTAGTTACACAAGTGAAACACATAATCAAATATCTCAGAAATGTTGTGGATCAAAGAATTCAAGAAAAAAAAGAAAATAGGCATTAAATTTTATGAATTCACTTGTTGATTCTACAGGGTGTCCCAAAACGACTGCATAAAGTCTACACAGCTAGATTCCTCGTTAGGAGTACATAAAAACTGCCCAAAGAAGCGTTCCTATACAATTAATAGTTTACGAGAAAAATACGAAAAAAAACAAAGTATGACATCACCGCCGGTACAAGAAAAAACACTTTATTGGACATATCAACAACAGTATTTGCATGTCTTTTCAGACGATAATGCTTAAAATGTTCGTCTCGAATATTGCGTCAGGCATGTGCCATTGCCATGGAATGACGTTAAGCCGTCGTTAAACAGGTATTTAAAAGGCTGTATTTTGCAGCTACCGGTAGACTTCGTATGGTGGCTATGTATTCCATCCGTGACTATTACGACATGTGCTTGCTATTATTTCCAACCGAATCGGTGATATTATAATCTTGATTTCTATTGCAACTCTCTTTATAAATTTAAATAAGTAAGGTCGATGTAATGGAAATGCCTTTGGTTTCCTCATGATGGGGCTCCGGCACATTTCTGTATTCCTGTACGTGGTTGGCTGGATATGGAATACTCCGGCTGCTGGATCGGAAGTGAGGGTCCGGTTCTATGTCAGCCAGATCTTACACTGTTGGATTTTTTTTCTATGAGGCCATCTCAAGAAACTGATGCATTGAGACGTAGTGACAACACCAATGGACTTAGTTATTTGTCTGCACGCTGCTTATACATCGGTGGGTCTCATGATACTGCAACGTGTGATGACAGCCATTCCACGTCGTGTTCAAGACTACATCGACACTCAAAGCGGGCACTTTGAACATCTGCTTTAAATTGTCTATGTATATACAGCAGTGTTGATATGTTCAGTAAAATGTTTTTTCTTGCACCGGAAGGGACGTCATACTTTGTTTTTCGTATTTTTCTCATAAACTATAGGTCATACAGGAATGCTTCTTTTTGCAGTTTTTATGTACTCCCAACGAGGAATCTAGCTGTGCAGAGTTTATGCGACCATTTTGAAACACACTGTATGATAGCAGTAATTTCCAAAATATCCATCAAAGATTAAAAATACCTTATTTAATTTATTCAGATGTTCTGTTTTATTCTATGTTAAAAATAGGATAATATTTCTACATGATGTTTAAATAATAATATTACACGAATTTTTTTAAATGAAAAATGTCACTAATTTATGGTTTATTTTTCTTTTTTTATTTCAAAGAATTTATAATTAATGATTTTTTTTTTACATTGCATAGCTTAACAATTTATTTTTTATCCAATTAGTATCTTTTAATTCTGCAATGAGCATAATATTATGAAAATAAAATTTTTCGAAGAAAGATAGACTCCATTTTTACATTTAGAATTTAGAAAATTCCAAACTTCAGAGTAAATTTTAATATTAACATTTATTAATATTTTATCTCGGAAATAAAACTTATTTCTTAATCTTGATTACAAAATTGATATATAAAACTTTCATTGTGGTTTGGTAAAAATACATTACATAACAAACTATTTTAAAAAGCTTTGTGAATCAATATAAATGCAGTATTTTATTGTTTCATTCTAAAAACCTCTCAATTTTTTCAAAATAACTTTCACAAAATAGAGTACTTAAATTTATATTTAATATCAATATATAGCAAAAATTATAAATTAATAAGGGCATAGTTATTAAACATAAATATCAGGTTAAAACCACAATAATGATCATAATTTTCCTTCTTCAAGCAAAGATTTGTAAGCTTATAACATATTAGCAACGAAAATAGACTATTGATTTTAAATAATATAAGCATACAATGTAGGACTTCATACAAAAATGAATACTTCATACAAAAATATATACTTTTAAAATGAAAATAAAAATTTTTTTTAAAATAAATCTAATTTCAAATAAATTTTCTTTTTACAGTGTGTAATACAAAATTTACTAAAATAAAAATATATTTGTTCATTAAATACTCATGAGAATTTTAAAAATGCGGTATTTAATAATAATGAACACATTAATTATTAATATAGTTTTATCTTGAAGATTTTATAAAATAAAGATATGTTTATTGACAGATTGTATTATATTTTTTTAATAATTAAAAAATATATTGTCGTTTGGAAAATTATATATAATGTCAGATAATTTTTTTGCTCACATGTTTCTTAGTTAAATAGCTTGAAAATACTTACAAGAAAAACTGTAGTTTTTATTTGTACCAATCATAATAGCAAATCACTCTTTGTGTTATAAATTTTCATCAAAGTAATGAAGGAACAGATTGCTTATGTCACACGCGGGAACTTCAGAATTGTTGACATGTTTATTTTTCCTTATGATCATTAGACTCTCCGATGATTGGACTTTTATTGGATATTGGGGATAATTGCGTTCTGGAAACTTGAACACTGTCGTGATGGATAAAAGTCCAGAGATATGTTATTGGAATATGATTAAGAATCTTTATTGATTTTTATGAAGTAAAAAAATTACTTTTTCACAAGAGAAGTTCCTTAATCGAGCATTTTCTGGAAGTTTATACATTTTTATTTAATCATTAAATTCACATCATGTCGCTTTTGTGAATTTTGAACAAAAATAGTGAATAGTTTTATTTCTTTTAGGAGGACATAATTTTATTTTATAACTTCTTTATACAAAGATTTTATTTTTATCCACATATTTCTTCAGCTGTAATCTATAATTTGTATGAAATAAAATTGAAAATTGTAATCCTATTTTACTTTAAGTATTCATACTTTTTTAAGTTATATTATTTCGATTTATTGTTTTGTTACAATCATTGCTCTTTTTCAATGTATGCTTACTATGTACTGTTAAAACGGAATATGTTTGAAATTAAAAAATTTGATAAACTTCAGAAATATTCAGATATTATTTATTTTAGTACTCATTAAATTATTACATTGCTGCGCAATAAAGTTTCCAACTCCAAAAATGCACCAGGCTACATGTGAAATATGCTTAAAAGAAAAAAGATGCTTTGACTTTCAAATGATTAGTTTATGTTAACAAACTTATGTGAAATAGATAGGAAATTTAAAATGCTTATAAATAAAGAAGTTATACAACTTCTCATGAACAAATTTCATTTGAACCTTTTTGTTTATTGAAAAATTGAAGTGTCTCGTATAAAGAGAGGAAATACTTTTCAGCTAATTTCTGACTTTAGAAAAGCTTCTATTGAAATCTTTCGTGACTGTGACTGTCCGTATTACACTATTAATATTCCGGCCAACTTGTCTAGTGGTCAGCGTGCCTGACTACGGATAGGGAGGTCCTGGGTTCGAATCCCGGTTCACGCATGAATGACTTTCTATCTCTCTCTCTCTATCTTGTCTTTGTCCTTTTCTTGTGTGAATAAGGTGTGAATGGTTGCCTATCCTATAAACGGGTCCCTATGGCATATTTGTGTACTGAAGAATCGGACACCACACCAAATACGGTTCAGTTGGAAAAGTGGAGCAGCGCACCCCAATTTGCCAGCCTAGGTGACACACGAGAACAACAACAGTATTAATATCAACAGAATATATGAACTTGATAGGTTTAGGATTGTCATATTGAACGCTGTAATATACATCAGCGATTCACTGTCACTAATAGTTATGAATCGCTATCGCTAATAATTGCTATTTTCATGGTCATAATGTGAATCGTACAACCAATACATTATAACTTATTGTTTTTTCTTAATTGTAGAATTTTAAGAAAAATATAAAATTCCGCAATAAAAATCAAGTAAAAAATCTTATACATGTATATTATATGAAAAATTAAACTTTGATATCATTTTTTATTGTTAGTATCTGTCTAACTAACAAAAGATAATAGCTAACTGATACTTATCTGTCGAACACTGCACTATAAATTTTTACAAAATTTTACTTTAAAACACAGAAAAGGTACTTATTGCTCGAGAAGAACTTTTAACATTCTAATGAAAAATTCAAAAATGTTTTTACAAATTAAATCTTGAAACAAATAAGCATTACATTCTAAAAACAATGATATGTTTATATAGAATTCATCAACTAATTTTATATTACAGTAAATATAGTGGTTTTCATTAGTGTATCTTAATTATCAAATTGTTTTCATAATAACATTGCGATAATTTTCATAATTTTATTGCTATAATTTTCAATTTTAAAACATTGAAATTCAGCATTATCATAATGTAATACCTAATGCTAGTAATATTGTACCTAATGATTACACGATTTCACTCGTTTAATTGGGATTTAAAGAAATAAGATTGTGGATTATTGCTTAGATTAAATAAATCTAAATATTTCTTTATATCCAACTCAATCATATTTTCTCAACGTTAAACTGTATAAATTATTGAAATCTGTGTAAGCGAAATTTTAATTTTGTCTTGCAGGTTGGTAAAAGGAAAGAGTAATGTCTCTAATTTATCTCAGTGTTTCACTGTATTACTTTAAAATTACAATATACTCATATATTTAAAAGCATTGCTATTTTAAATTTCGTTCATAAAGTCGTTTGACGTCAACACAACAGTTTTATCCCTTCTCAAGATATCGTGACCTGCCTAACGAATTTGTATTTCGTATTCAACCCTCAGCATTTGGAAATTCCGTGTGACGTCATAACAACGTTAGAATCGATTCAGATACTTTAATATGCTTGCATTTAACTTTTCTCTTATTTAGCAAAAGAGTTAAAGCACGCAAATTTTAATGGTTTTTTTTTAACATATCGATTTGTACTTCTTTTATTTAATATTGCGAATGTATTTTCTGAGAATATTTCTCCATAAAATTGTAATAATAATTGTGTGTGAATAAAGAATTAACGACAGTTAGTTTAGAAAAGAAATGGAGTTCTACTCATATTAAATTATGGCTCAGAGAAACATCAATCATGTTCAGAAAACTTCAACATTTCTTCTTAAAAGCAAATCATTTGTTCAAATCATTTCAAAAAATATAATTTTATGTATTTTTAGAATTATGAAAAATATTATAAACATGCAGGCAATAGTAAATTGCGAAATTTCAAAATTGTGTGTGTGATTCTAAATTTAGTAACTATAATTGTGTATGTCTTTTAAAGCAATATTTTTGTATTATCTGTTGTAAAAACTATGACTCTTGAAACAGGAGTTTAATTGGAGATTTTGCGTAAGTAAAACAATCATTATTTGTAATGTTTTGTCATTTATGTTTTCTTAACTTTGTCTGACTTTTGTTGGTTTCTTTGCTTTAATTTTTGGTTAACATTAATCAATACTATAGTTTTAGGAGTTGTCTAGTGACACATTACTAAACGATGGGTCAAATTATCTAATAACCTAATTTTAATGGAAATTATTGGTTCAGTGTCAATTTTCTAATTAAAACGAACCCAAGCAAATTATGAAAATATTTATAATAAAATTAACAAATTTACACATTTTAAAGAATTATATAGAATTAAAATTATAATTAACAAAGAAGAAAGATTTTGAGGTGTTTCGAATTTGAAGTAGTTCAACAAACTCTCCACAAAAACAAATCTTTTTCTCCTGAGTCCTACGCATGCGTAAACAAAGTAAAGTTAAAGGCTGCTCAGATGGGAAAAGAATTTCGCGCAAGAATAACATTGTCAAAATTTTACTGAATAAATTTGAAACTCAGCATAACAACCTATGGTAATTTCAAATATAAACTTGTTTTTGGAGTGACATAGTTTACAAATAAGCTTAATACTATTTATAATATATTTATGGGTTAAAACTATTTGATTTTTATCTGCATTCTAATTTATTTATGAACGAGAAAAGTACAATTTGAATAAACAGACAAAAATTAAAATAATATTAAAAATGACACACAAGTTCGATTTAGAAAATTTTTGTGTATTTAAATAATATTCTATTATTTTTTGTGGTAAAATAGAAAATTTTCACCTCACAAAATTTGCTTAGTATTTTTCTGCGAAATCCATTTTTGGATTCCATAAATTCATTTACTTAGATTTAGAATGAGATTTACTGATTTCATGGGATTTATAAATTTTCTCTTTTAATTTGCTTTCATAATTATTTTTATTATAAATTAGTGTGTTCTATTTTATTTTCTCAAACAAACACATTTCAAAAAAGAATAAATTGAAAAAATCACAAAATTGTTAATTGATTATTTAAACTTTACTCATTTCTCCCGTTGTTTCGTTATCTTTAGGATAATTTTGCTCAAATTCTGCTGTAACTTGGTCACTTTATCACACTTGAAATGAATTTACTCTTAATATATTAAGAATGACTAATTAATTTTCTAGTTTATATTTTATTCATATCTAAATTAATTTAAATCTGTATATACTTATCTTACATATTGAGAAATTTTCTGATAATCTAAATATAAATTTTTATTTTACCAACTTCATCGAAATAACATATATTATATTTTCTACTTATATTTTCTACTTATAATTTTAAACTTAATTTTTAATGATCGTTTATCAACCTTTTATTTAAAAAATAAAATACTGAAATAGACTGTTTGCCTGATAAATGTATATAAATAAAGATGTTCCTTATTTTTCTTACCAAGATATTACTCTATTAATTAAAAACTATTATTTCAAACTCTATTATTTAAAAAAAATCATGGTTCAAGTAAATAAATCTCATTTAATATTCTGTATAAATATCTTTTTATTTCAATCACAACAAAGTTCATTTTTCATATTTCCATTTCTTATAATTATTAGCAATTCTTTAGTTGTTAAATTTGTGAATCATATTTTATTTCCTAAAAAATTATTTCTGCTTTACTTCGCAAATCCTGTAAATAATTTATAGGAAGCATTAATAATTTTAATTGG
This sequence comes from Latrodectus elegans, assembly GCA_030067965.1. Taxonomy (NCBI): domain Eukaryota; kingdom Metazoa; phylum Arthropoda; class Arachnida; order Araneae; family Theridiidae; genus Latrodectus; species Latrodectus elegans. Next base: position 47,544,619 of record CM057812.1, read on the forward strand.
AGGTAATTTTATCTACATTAACAAATATACTTTAATATAAGCTTCCTAATTAAGGTGTGGGAGCTTCAGACAGTCCAAGTTTACCTTTAACTGAAAATCTACATTCATACCAATGTGTTTGATAGTAAAAAATAAAATTACCAACGAAAAATATTTGCGTATGAAAAATAATTTCTTATCAACATTTACATGTTACTAGATAAAATTTTATTTTTAATAATTAAATTAAGAGTTGTCAAATATTTATCAATATTTTTAGAATTTAAGAAATTTCAAATAGTTTCAGAGTTCAGTATAAAAATCATATTTTCTAAGGACATGCGTTTCTTTGTTTTTAAAGTATAAAAAGAATTACAATGAAGAAAAATACATAATCATTTAATACTTTGTAAGCAATAATATCAATTTTTTATTTAAATTACCAAACTATTACAATTAGTTTAAAAATTAATACGAATATTTCCCTTAAGGTGTCGTAAAAAGCGAATATTTTTTGCAGTATACTACTGATAACCAAGTTTTTAAGTAATTTCTTATTATCTGTCAAATACTTTCTCACATGGATCAGATCAATCTTCTCAATGGTTTCTGAGATGTTTCTTCCAATTTTTGTTGATTCTGTCTCTGTATTCTATAATAATGTTTTATTAATATCTGCCTCTTTAATATGACATTCCTGAGCATTTTAGTCTTAGAAATCAGCTTCTCAATTCATCCCATAAATTATATCTATGAAACCAAAATCCATACAATGCATTCACAGTTTAAACAAAATATTATGAGCCACATAATTAGTCTTGGTAATTTAGAGGATATATTTTATCAGAAAAGAATACATCTACTCAACCATTATAACAACATCTGCTCGCAACCATTATACTTAAAATCTGAACATTAACATAACACACCTTAAAAATATATCCTTTTAAAAATGTATTATTGATTAATAGCAGCTAAATTTCTGAAAAGTATTGAATCAAAAACAGCTATATTTCTGAGTACAATATGAAATGGGTTATTACTCAACTGAATAATAGATTGTTTGTTATTTAGAGTTTTCTTTTACATCTAAAAATATATCACAATGCAAAAATTTTCAATTTTTACACCGATAATTAATTTAATAATTTCTAATCGTGATTTATAATTTAAATATAGTGAAAACATAATTTCGTTGACGATAATATGTAGATTCCAGGAACTTTACCTGATATCTCTACGAATTAATGTGTTCAATAATAAATATAGTATTAAACATTACACTTTATTTAACGAAACACAAAGAAATATTTGAGATTCTTCCACTTACAATTAGTTTAAAACAGAAATTTAAATATTGTAAAAAAGTTCTTTTAAAAATTAAGCTTTGTCATTTTTTCTCTAAAAATGTAATGAATTAATCTTTTAACTTCTATGATTAAAAAATGCTTTGAAGCTATTCATGAGAAAATGCATTATATATAAACAAAAACAATTCTTTGCAGTTAATTATGTAAATACATTTAATCTTTACTAAATTAGAAAATTATTTAAAAACAATACAAATTGCTATGGAATTATTTTACTCTCCTTTCTTCCTCTGTTTTAATCTATTGAATGCATAAAATCGTTTTATTTTTCGAAAACCCCGAAGCAAACTACATTCACAGTTTTTACAAAAACGAATAGCAATTAAAAGTTGAATCACGCAAAGCGGAAAGGGTTGAAGATGCGTGACATTTTTCAAAAGAATCTTACTGTGCAGTCATGGGATATTTCGGGCAAGATATTCTTCTCAGAAATAAGAAAGATGATGAATAGAGTTCTGAATACTTGCCAAGAATGCTTCATATTCCTCTACAATTGTGAATAGCAATTCATAGCGTTTCCGACCAATACAATTTTTTTTCAAAAATAACTGTTTGAAATTAAAACTTCTGTCGTTTCCAAAACAATTATTTAAAATTTAGCCATGACTTTTAGCAAAGATATTTCGTAAATCAGTTGTGATATTAATATTTAAGCTATGTCTCCAAGTATCCATAGTGATAATTACCAATTACCTGAAAAGAAGCACGATTAAGAGGGAAATGAGATTATAAATATCAGAAACAAATGGTAACAGACAATGTCTCACAAATGTGATGGGACACTTGTGCTTTACAAAAGGAAAATGTAATAAAATTAATAAAAAATATGTGTACAAAATTTTTGTGGGTGTGTTTCATGCTTTAGTTTAGTAGCAATTATTTAAAAACATGCATTTTGTCAAAATATTAAAATATTAATTTAATAAAAATATAATTGCTTAGAGCGGTGCAAAAATTAGCTCCCATAAGTGATGGGACACCATTAGATATGCAACAAAAATCGACTAAATTAAGCAATAAAAACATTTTTTGGTATTTTATTTTTACTGAAAAGCAATTGGCAATAATCGTCTGCAGTAATTCTCTCCAGATTATTTTGGAATTTTTGTGTTTCTTAACTGTGTTCAGTCATGAATGCTAAGCGAAATGAAACTTCGCCTGAAAATCAAAAATTAGACATTCATTTGCATATTGAAAGTGGAAAATCTATTACAGAAACTGCTGAAGCAGTTAACTTGAGTCATTCAATAAATTTCAATATCATTAAACGATATAAAAATAATCATATGATTCAGAATAAAAGAAGACATGGCTGACCATCAAAGCTATTCAATGGAATAAAGTGAATTGTCGTTCGAATTATTAAAAATAAATTCAACAATGACTGCTTCTTAAGTCGCTGCATATTTACAAGCATTATATCGAATAATTGTTAATCCTGAGACTATTAAAAGAGTAATTCTATGTGCTGGATATCACAGTAGAGTAGCCAGGAAACAATTCTTCGTAAATGAAAAGAATAGAAAAGTCAGATTGGCTTTCGCAAAACCCAACATAAATAAAAATTCTGATTACTGGAATAAAGTTATATTTTCTGGGATGAGAGTAAACTTAATATATTTTGTTTTTAACGTAGAATCTTGTTGTAGAGAAAACTGAGGGAAGAATTTCGTAAACAGAACTTGGTGCCATCAGTAATGCATGGTTGAGGAAGAACCATTGGATTTTGGTGTATGTCGTCCGCTGGAGTTGGTAATCTTGTTTTTATTAACAGTAATATGGATCAGTACAAGTATATTGAAATTCTAAAACAAAATTTGAAATTCTCAGCATGAAAATTGAACTTTCATAACGGTTTTAAATTCTACCAGGACAATAATCCCAAGCAGACTCTTTGAGCGTTAGACTCTGGCTGCTGTATAACTGTCCTGAAATAATAAAAACACCAACCACAATCTCTAGACTTAAATTCCATTGAGAATATAGGGCAAGAATTGGAATCAAGAATTCGCAAACACACTATTTCTTCAAAACAAAAATTAAAATTGGTGCTTCAAGAAGAATGAAGTAAAATCACTCCAGAAATCACAAAAAATAGTCAAATACATTCCAAGAAGATTAAATCATGTTTAAAAATAAAAGGAAATGCAACAAAATATTAAACCTTTTAAAAAGTAAAATTTTTGGATAAATATTTGATGGAAAAGTAAGCGTCCCATCACTTATGGGATTTTTTTTTTTTTTGTTCTAAGCAAATGTATTTTTATTTAATTAATATTTTAATATTTTGACAAAACGTATGTTCTGTAAGAATTGGTACTATCTTTAAATATGATACACGCCCACAAAAAATTTGTCCCTGTATTTTTAATTTATTTTATTACAGTTTCCTTTTGTAAAGAAGAAGTGTCCCATCACTTTTGTGAGACACTGTATGTATATTTACTGAATGACATATTTTATGTTATTCATTAAAATTTGTTTCTATATTAAAAATTAATGTATTCATACGGTTTTCAAATATTATTTTATATAAGTAATATATTTGTATTCATGTTTTTATATTAAAAACTGTAATAATTATTAATGTGAGAATGTCACATATAAATATTATTATCATATTTTATATTATCATATTTTATGTTCCAAGTTTTTTGATTAATAACTAATGTTTCTCTTGAGATTTGTCCTTGTTTTTAGATATTAGTTTAAAATTATCAGACAATTTTCGTTCTTCACAGAAAATAAATATTTGTCAAGTAAGATCTTAGCATAAACCATTATATTTACTCAGTGAAAATTCCTTGAAATGCAAGTTACACGGATATAATATCACCTCTAGTGTAAAATGGAATTATTTATTCGATCAAAAATTTATGGTCAGGAAGTAAACTAAACTAAATAATTATTTTATGTATAAACTCTTCAAGATTTATATATTCTGTTTCAGTGTAATTTATAAGCTGGTCTAATTATTAAGAATATTTTCCAAAATTAATTTCCGAATTTCTTAAATTCATGCCATAAATATTATTTCAATCAAATGAGCGTAATTCTTGTAAACTAAAAATTCATAAATATAATGCTCAGGCCATAGAATAATGTTGTCATCTAATATAGAAATTAAAAGGCAATTATTTAGCATAAATATTATTTATTAATAAGTAATATATCGATTTATATACAAAAGAAAATATTCATTTAATTTTGCTTACGAATAAATTATTAACAATTTTAAAAATATTATTAGATAATTTTATATTATTATAAAAAACAAAATCTTACTTAAAATGTAATTTTTAAAATATTCTCAATTGATTTTTTGGTTTTCTTTTCTATGATAATAATTTCACCCAAACTTGTGGATTTGAAGCTGATAAAAAACAGAGGTTATTCCATACTTTTTAGGTTCATATAATAAAATTGAAATACTTTAAAATGACTCTCTCTGCCGCTTGCGTTTCAAAGAAAATTAACTACATAATGTGATAAATCTAGCTTTTATTGTTCATAACAAAGATTATAAAACTCTCTGAGTAAGAGAAATTGTCTTCCCATGTATGTGAGATAAGATAAGTAAAATCATAAAATAATACTTAAAATAGAAAGGAGTCACAATATCATAAATAATATTTCGAATCTTAAAGTAATATACAAAATAAAGTTTTCTTTTGAAATCAACATGTTTTTTATGTTTGTTGGGATTCATTGAACTCTGAAAAACAAAGTGTTATACATGTACTTTTATAAAATATGTGCATGTAGTTGAGTCTGAATGAAGTATGAATATTTATCAAAATTTTACAATTATAAAACATAAAAAGTTGTTGTGTTACTTTTTAAGAAAAATACCATAACAAACCAATCAATAACATTCAATGATAGAAAAATAACAATCCTAAATTATTCTATTTGGTTTTTATAATTCTTGGCTGAACAATTGATTGCAAATATTTTTAATTAAAATTAAAATGTTAAATTGAGATTTCTGCAGTTGTTAGTTTTGGGAAATCGAGTTAGCCGAGAACATTCAAAGTTTAAGGAATTAAAAAAGCATATAAATTATTTTAAATTGGAAGCCATTTCAGCCATTTGATTCAAATTAAAGACTTAATAGCTGAACATGTTTGCTAATTTCATTTATAATCTGCATTTTCTTTATTAACACAAAAGATAGTTCAACCATAACCTATTTCAGCACACCTGCTGTATAATCCAGCATGCCAATTTCTGAATTTTTTTGGCGATGAAGAAATGTTGCCAAGATGACTTACTGTGACATCTTGCAATGATGTAAATATTAGGGTTACCAAAATTTTCTATACACAATTCTTATAGATCTCCATCTCTATGACGTATGTATCTAAGTCTGATATATATATATATATATATATATATATATATATATATATATATATATATATATATATATATATATATATATATATATATATATATATATATATATATATATATATATATATATCAGTGAAATCAAATAAACATCATTTATAATCATCATTCATTTTTTTTCATTGATATTCATGGCTTACTGTTCAAGAGTTGTGAATATATATATATATATATATAATTATGGTAATTTAGTTCTAATTAAAAGTTTTTGTTACAGTTTTCTTATGATATCCTTAACAATGTATTATAGATCACAATAAAATATGGCTTTTTAAAATGTTTCTATTACTTAATTATGTACATATATATCTATGCATAGATAAATAAATTATTCTTAGCATAGTAACTGACAATTGCTCTTTTTCAAAGCTATATAAAACTGATATAAAAAAGTAAATTAACGCAAAATAATCAACAACTTTTGCTTCTAAAAGTATTGCTAAAAAAATGTTGTAAGAATATACAATTTTGATTAAAAAATATTCAATATGGAGATGTGATTGTATGAAATTCATTATTGCTGTTTGGATACCTTTTATATGCAACTAAAATATTTTTTAAGTATACATATGTTTCAAGCATACATACAGTATTTTGTAAGTATACATACGTGGTATGAACTCAATGTCAAATATATTTTCCTATATTAAGCACAGTATTTATTCTCATTATATTTGTATTTTTATTTATTGCTATAAGTTAATTCTTTTTAAATTTTGCTTTGTCAAACAGTTGAAATATTCTTTAAAATAAATTAAAATTACTTTTAAATTATCAAGATTTTAAAATTATTTAAAGCACACATACTTGAGATTTTGTTTCGTTACAGATAAATTTCATTTTTTCCAGAATTACATTATTTTTAATTTATTTTATTTTCATTTTACAAATCCATAATTATTGTTTACGATTTTCCGAAGACATGTGGGAAGTGAGCCAAAAATACTTTTGGTAATATTAAAATCATATCACTCTCTTAAGACTATTTAATGAATTATTTATTTTAAAATAATTTTCATTTTGAATTCTTCATAACTTTCTTAATATTGCTTATTAAAAAGCTGTTTACGATTTTTGAGAAAATATTTTACTTCCTCTTTTCTCATCAGTGATTTCCGTTTTGTTTAACAGTTATTAATCTCATGAACTTTTAAATGACTTCTATTATGAACTTTTAAATGACTTCTATCATGAATCATGAAAGGAGATTATTTTAAATGACTTCTATCATGAACTTTTAAATGACTTCTATTATTGAGAACTATGTAGCAAAAATATATCATATGATTTTGATTTTTCTGTTCAAATATATATTTTTAGTAAAAATTACTTTTATTAGAATTCAAATTTTAATATCTGCATTTTTAAACCTTTATTCATAGAGTTCTTTTAACAGAACAATTTATTTATTATTTTGAGTAATTGAAAAATAATTTTATATTTTGATGCGTATCATATATATTAATTAATTGCAATTTGCAAAAAATAACAGAAAATTGATGCGTCCTTCCCAATTTATTCCTTTGTAATTAATTGTTGCCACGTTTTTATATGAATACATTCTTTTGTATATATTATTACTGTATCATCCTGGAAATTAATAATCTGGATTTATTTTCAAAGAATTGTTGGCATTAAAACATTATTTAGATAGTTAGTAGACATTAACATTAAATCTTATATAAATTTTTCACGCGCAAAAGTATAACAATATTGACTTTTTTATTCAATTAAATATTTTTATTAATTTTATAAATAATAATTTAAAATATGTTTTATTAAACGAGAAAATACTGGTTACATATTATGTGTTCCAGAACATAATTTATTTACCCTCACAAAACAAATATAAACACATGTATTTCATTTGATAAGTTGCATTCGCCTACATGAGAGTGTTAAATAGTTTTCAAAAAATTAAAATCCATCTAGCCATTGCCTAATCTGTTAAAAATCCAGGAGAATTTTACAGGAAAAAGATTACATTTTATTTATTCTTTTTTTCCGTCACAGTTGTCGAGATACAGCTTCTTTTTTTAATAAAAAAAAATCGGGAAAAAAAGACGCAGGAAAAGCACAAGTGTGTTATCTTTTGAATATGATGATGAATTTTCAGAGTTTCTGGTAGAGCAATTTCAAAAAGATCCTAAAAAATCCTTAAATCCATGCTACAATTTTCCTCTGTGTTTATTCGTTGAAAAAATTCGTCCTTTTCTCCTTGTTTATTATAAATAAGTTCTCTGAACATATTCAGTGAGTAAGGAGTCATATTGATTATTTTTCATTTCTAAATGTTAAATATTCATTTTCGTTGCTATATGAAACATAGTACAAAATAAATAAAAAAGATGGTGCTAATTATTTTGTAACAAATAATGCTGTAGGTTTTCTTAATGAAACCTACAGCATTAATGAAACCTACAGCAAATCCCTGTAGGTTTTCTTAATGATAAAACCTACAGTGATTTAGCATTATTTAAAACAAATAATGCTAAATCACTGTAGGTTTTATCATTAAGAATTGATTCAACTGAAATGAAATTAATTGATATTTAGACTATCTGACTGTTTAAGATCTAATATTTTGATATTTTACTTTAGTTTTTTAAATTCTTACATAAATTTTAAATAATGTTTATAAACATAGCAATATGATATTGCTTAAACTTACTGATTTTAATTTTAGTTTCTAAATTTAAATTTCCTTAAAGTTAAAATGTTTCTTTTATAAATCGTGATATAGATTCTTATTACATGAGTTGATATTGAAATAACACATTAACTCCAAGATAATTACTCAAGAACTGTAAAGTTATAAATTAAATACCATTTTCAATCTGCTTGAATCCTCAATTTAAACATAACATTCTCAAGCAATGATAGTTAGAATAATTAGTTTTCGTGAATATGCACAATCTCACAATAAAATATATATTAAAATATTCTATTAAAAATATTTTAATATAGAAATATATATTATTATCTTGGTTTTTCATTTGGTTTATTTCTTTTAAGTTATATTTTGCATGTGTGAGAACATTATATATTGACTTTGAATGTTATGTGTAATAGCTGCTATTATTTCGATGGGTTTAGAAAACATTTTATCATTTTCTGTTTTTAATGGTACTTAAAAGCTTATTAATTCAGCTTCTATCTTCTCTCTAAAAGCACTGATTAAAATAACTCTCCCTTTTTCTGCTCTTGATTTTGGAATAAAATCATTATTTATGATCCAGAATCTACGAAAGCTTTTACTGAGGTATTATCGAAGTAAATATCCAGATATTGAAGACGATTAATTTAAATATCCGTTTCTTCTATCTTTTAAACATTCTTCTGCCAGAATTCTTATTATTGGCTTTAAATATTTTTGGTCATTCTCATGCAAAATGTGAATTCCCACAATATGTGAATTCTCACAAAATGGGAATTTCCATATTTTTTCACAATTAATTTTTCAAAATTGTCTTTTTTCCGAAATTTTTAAAATTTTTGTTGTTTAACATATGGAGAAATACAATTCGATCCTGAATATTTTTGTTCTTATTCATCTCTTGAAATATTCTTTGTGGGGAAATTCTTTCGGTTTGATATTAGTATGCATTCTGACATTTTCATGACCTTCCAACTTCTTTGTTATTTTTTAGAGACTTTACTAAACATTAATAAAATGTTCTTTAATTTCTATGAGAACATTGCGTATTATATATATATATATATATATATATATATATATATATATATATATATATATATTTGATCGGTTACCATTAGGACACATAACTCCTCAAATGTTTGAATTTCAAGTCACGGATACATCCCAAAAAATAATTTTTCAGTTCGTAATCGAATTCTCGCCAGTTTACTTTCGGTTTCTTATGGTGCTTCATGAAGAACTTTCTAAATTTTTGCTGAGTCATTTTATATCTTTTCAGAAGTAAACTTTTAATATACTTTATCGTAATCCTCGATAATTTCTTCATCTTGTCTTGGTATAATTTCTACAAAATCAAAAGGCAATTATCTTATTAAATGTGCAACTCTGTGTTCGTTTTTAATTTTAATTATTTTAGCTAGTCTTTCATAGAGAACAAAGTGAAAACGTATATAATTTGTTTGGGCTCAAACTTTTGGGAAATATTATTCGAATCTAATGTCGTTTTAAAATAAAAATCAGAACTTTTATTTATTGTTAAGTTATCTTCTCGTTTTCGTTCATTTTCTCATTAAACTTAGTTTTTGAAGCTTGAAATCCATTTCTTGTTCTCGTTTTTCCACATTCATATTCCATTTTCTTTCATCAACTTCTTCCAATCTTTTCCGCTCTTCAATTTCTTTTTCACTCATCAATCAACAAACTGTAGAGTTCTTTAATGAAATCTTAATCATGGTTTTCGTTTTCTGTTATCAATTTTTTTAGTTCGTAAAGTTTTAGATTCGTGGCCTTCTCAATGCCTAATTCCCCAGCGAAATTTTTAAATCTTCTTTGTTCCTTTTTTGCAACAAAAGACATTTTAATTACTTGCAAGACACAAACAGTCATATAAGCAGAATCACAATGCCTTTTCGGATAATATCAGAAACGACAGCTCGTAATCCAGTCGGGTGTGACAGCGTAGCATGTGTCTGGTCTGTAGAATTAAGCAAAACTCGAATAATACATACAAACATGTTTTTAAAAATTAAAAATATTAATGGTAATTTGACAATGGCTCTTTGTGGCCTACAGATTAAACACCCAAGGAGAAATTCGAACAAAGAGAACCATCAAACGAAGATTTGAACCTCTTCGTTCGATGGTCCAAAAACGATCTCTCTTTGCTTAAAGTGGACTCCCTCCTCTCTCCTCTACCCATGACTACAACACCATCACATGAAGAGAATGAGAAGCATCCTAAGAGTATCCTAACAATACATAACTATTCACTTGTTTTGCATAATATCATTCGTTTTATGCATATTTAAATTATAATTTTGCACATACTCCGATCAGTTCACTAATGGTTTTTAAGAATTATAAAATTCGAACAAGAGAGAAACACCTCATAATTTATGAAAAGATGAATAACACATCCCATTATTGGCAATCACTGAAAATTTACATGAATTATATAATGAAATATATCAATTGAAGTAAATAAATGTAAAATTTTATGCTTTCAGAAAATTTAATTTTGGTATAAAAATTTATAATTTCATTATAAATAATAAATAAATTTAGTGATAAATAAAAAATGGCATCATAATTATTTAAATATTTAATTTATTAATAATTACATAATCTTTGATATTATAAGCATTATATTTGGCTGTAAAAATTAATATCCCATATATGAATTTTGAATAATATATGTTTTGTGCAAAAGATTGTTGTAAAAAGAACTTATCATTTTATAGTGGTGGAATCACACTCTTCGCCAGGAATATTTTGTTTGACATCAATCCTCTTAAACAGCTGAAGAAGTGCACTACGTTTTGTCTTTTGCAAACACTTCTATCATTGTAGTACTTCATAGTTTACAAAGTTTCTTTTAGAAGGATTTGTGAAATAGTGCCCTGTCTATGGAAAGCTTTCTGGAATAGCAAACTATGCAATGTATATTAAAATGACTTTAAGACCATCAGACTATTCATCTCGTGGTATCAAAATTGTAAGAAAGTTTATACTATTTATATCATAAATGTTAACATTAACGTTCAATTATAAACTAAAATTGTGTTTTCGAAACACTTATTTAATAAACTTTGAAGTGAAACGGAAGAAGCTATGAATTGTATGTTCCATTGTATGTTTCTATGCAAACCACTAAAATTAAATTCTTAAATTTATAACACTTAAAATAACTCGAAAAGTATTCAATAATTTTTTCAAAAGGTTAAATTTTAAATTTATAATATCATTCGCAACTTAAAATGGAAGAAAATGACATGCGGCTACTTATATAAAAATTAATATTTTGGAATATCAACAAAATCCAATCTTTTGATTTTGGAAACACTAAGGACAAAAAGATTAAGTAAAATATATGAACACCTCGAAGATCATATTTAGATTATAATAAAGGACTCCTTACATATATCTTATATTGTTTATAACGTTATCACACGCACTACCTTAAATGGTTACAAATATTGTGTAATTACTTGTCCATATAATTTTTAAGAAAATTGAAGGTCAGTTAACGTAATGTAATTCAATGGATTATGCACCAAGGTTTCTCTGGAAATTGAGAGCTGCATGCTGAAACTCAGAATTTTCAGAGGATCCTTGGAATACAAGTCTATATGATTCTGTAAAATTATGCTGCTGTTACTAATGGCACTTCGACAAGCCAAGCCTTGGCTTTACGAATTTAAGTCAGAAGAGTACGTCTTTCGTTTAATCTGAGCACCGCGAAGGTGAAAGTACGACTTCAAATTATCCGACGGATGGCATCATCAGAAGATTCATTCCCTCAATTTTGACATTGATCTGAAGGGGAAGGAAATTTTCTCCAGACCTTTGCGCCTATGGTATCTGCTCAACGACCGACTTTCAATTCCTCAGATTTAACAAGTACTTATATCACATTTACTCAGTGGCTTTTTGGTGGCATTGGGAATCAAACCCCGATTTTCAGGATGGAAGGCTGAGGCCCTCACCACTAGGATACCAAGGCCCTTCTGTAAAATTATTGATTCCATAATGATATTATTGCTTTTACATGTGTATCTCTATTCTTTAAAATTAGGATGTATGAAGGGTTTTTAAATGTTTTCTGCTTTATTTATGTAAATACGTCCATGATCACTATTTAAAACAACATCAATGGACATAACTTATCAATGGACTGTGCAAATTTCTCTTTACATTTCAATCAAGTTTACATGATTATCTCTGAAAATTTCTTAAGTTGCAAAGTTTAAGCAGAAATCTCGAAATATCAATCACTTAACAAAAAATTTATCTTGAATTTGTTTTCCTCTTTAGCAATCACGCGTTTGTTTAATATTCTATATCATCTTTCATTGAATTATGATTTTTAAGCAACTGATTTAAGCTATACTGTATTTAAATAAAATAATGTCAGTGTCACTTCACACTGAAAAATTTATATTTATGGATACAAAATGATGATTTACATCCATAAATATTAATTTTTCACTGATACAATTCAGGCGAAATTTTAATCAAATTAACAAAGCCTTGGGCCTTACTTCGAATAGTTGAATAAGTTAACTAAACCCAAAGGCATTGTGTGTGTGCTATTTATATAATAAATATTCTTTCATCCATGTTTCTCCTTTCACATAAAGAAATAATTTTTTAAATAATGAAATATTTATGAAAAATTATCAAAGAAATCGCTTCCTTAAGTAACTTAATATTTACTATATGATATTTCTCTTCACATTCAGCATTTTATTCCAACAATATTCAACTATAAAACGAAATCTTACTAAAATTTATAGTTAAGCTATCAATCTCAATTACTTGCTTTCCGTGACAGTTTTGAAATCCATGATAATATAATGTGCTTCTCACTATTTTCTTTCCGTGAAACTGAGAAAAATTCTAACTTCTTTCCTGATCTTTTAGTTCTGTTTCTCACCGCTATTTTCCACTTGACCAGATTCATCGGGAGGAACTAATATTTTTCTGAAACTCCCACTTTAAAGAAAATAAAACAATAATTTTTAAAAGTATTCAAAATTTGGAAAGTATATTAGTATTATCCATGTGGATATTTATGCATATCATATGATAACTATAATAAAAAATTCTCGTATGTGTTTCTATTAATAAAGGACACAATTACTTTATTCAATTATTTACAATTGAATAAAAAGTTAATAAATTTTGATTAAAATTCATCTTTAGTGAGTGGTATCTGTAGCATTATGTTGACATTTGAATATATAATTAAAAAAATTACTTTTGAGTAAACCGATCAAATTTTCCTATTTCTAAAACGAGAAAGTAAACAATAATTTTTGAGAGATGTTTATAATTATTAATGATTCACTATTATTTTATTATTCATATTATTCATAATTTTTACTTGGTTTAATTATTTGAAATTATGAAAATATCATTTCAATTAATCCAAACATTAAATTTAAACGTTTTTTGTGTGTGCGTGCGTGCGTGCGTGCGTGCGTGTGTGTGTGTGTGTGTGTGTGTGTGTGTGTGTGTGTGTGTGTGTGTGTGTGTGTGTGTGTGTGTGTGTGTGTGTGTGTGTGTGTGTGTGTGTGTGTGTGTGTGTGTGTGTGTGTGTGTGAATAGTGTAACTTCACCAAAAGATAAAATTTTCTTCAATATTTTTTTTGTTTTTCTCTATTGTAGAAATCTTCACTAATTATTAGTATTTTCAAAACAATTTTAAATTTGTACTTGACTATAATAATTAACCATAATCAAATGCGCATTTGATATAGTTATAAAAGTAAAACATTAAAAAGCCAAACTGCATTAGAATTATGTATAATTAATGCAGATGTATAACAAAATAATATGAAATATTTTGAAAATATTGACTGCATTTCACTTCAGAACGACCCCAACCCCTTCATAAGCTAGTCGCACGAACACCTTCAAAAGCTCACAACATACTGGGCATGAAAAGAAAGTTTCAGTATATCTAAAGAAGATACATAATTCCATGCGACAATTTTAATTATTTATTTATTTACTACTTGCGCGTTATAGCAATATCACACTTGATTTCAATGAGAAATGGATTTTAGATCACTCTTAGTTCCAACTTGATGACGATGATTGCAAAAATTAGGGAGTGTACAAAAAGCATGATATATACTGTTATGACATTGTTCAAAATAAATGAAAATATGATGTCAACAAACTGGAATAGAGAAGGAAAATTCCAACTGATAGATCGTGAAACTCATTATCATTAGAAATGCATAATAAGTTCACACCAGAAACAATTTTTGATTCCAGTTATAGATTACTTTAGTGAAATCAGCAATTTATCATTTCCTCAAGAATTACACAGAAAAAATTATTCTAGAAATGTTTTTATTATTGAGAATAGCCATTTAGAAATCATTCGTAACATTACAAATGCCTGCAAAGGATATCAATGAAGCAGATATCACATTGAATGGATTTTAAGTTGTGTAAAAATGATATTTGATTCAATGAATCTGTATTCTTCCTCTTTTAGACTATCGAACTCATTTATATGTAAAGATTGGAGTAAGAAGAGTTTCATCCATCCTGCAAGTTAACAAATATTTTTGACATTCAGGTAGGTAGGTCCCTATTTTATAGACTAAGGGCAATATACTGGTGTGATCTTGTTCCAATTACAGTAATTTACTACGTATATTTTCTTTCTCAATAAATGCCACAGTCTATTGGAGCATTTGAGGTGAAGAATTTAATTCGTTTGTATAGAATTTCTTTCCCAACCGAGCCCAATACCACTTTCATGATGACAATATCTGTTTTACAAACTTGGATACTCCAAGAGTTTTTCGAAGAAAATAAATTTAAGCAAAATATCTTTTATGGTTTCCTCAATCGTTTGATTTGAACACTGGGATGATGTTTGAAGTGAAAATTTTATGTTTGTTGTCCACCGCTGCTATATTTTCTGGATTAAAGGCCAATCCACAAAAGGATTAGTTTCAAACTCCTGTAGCATTTTTTTTTGTCAATGCAAGTCTCATACATTCTATAAATTTGCTAGATACAGGGAGAGAAGTACGCTGCTGTAACCACAATAACAGTAAATCAATATGGCAAAACGTAGTTTAATCCTATTTAAAAAAAAAGAGTTCTCTTTATTTTATAAATTAAGGCATTATTTCATCTCTTATCTATTTATTAAATTGGACAATGATTTTTCTGGAATTTTATGATAAAAATATCATTAAAATTTTTAGCAGTGATATTCCTGATTTAAGCTGATATACTTACAATCAATCTCCTCAAACTAAAAAACACTGATAGTAAATTGTGTAAATTATATCTAAATTATGTACTAAAATTCAGTTCGCAAATAGAAATAAAAATAATCATACAAACACAAAACAAATGATGCACAACATTTTCTTTTTTAATTTTTTCTATCATAATAAACAATGTTAAGAATATCTTTTATAAATATATCATGTTATATCTTGATATATAAATAGAAATATATAGATTATTGCTATTACTTTATACAACAAATCATAATAGTCACATAAAACAACAGAAAATGACTAAAACTAAATAGTTAAAGTAAGTACTATTTATTCAGCTATTTGAAAGTGGTCGATATGAATTGATTTTCTCTTACCATAAAATTAATGGGAGTTTTATATTACTTTTATTTAAAACATATAGTAAATATTGTCATAAAAACTAATACTTAGTTATAGTAGTTAAAGTTTTTTTAAACGAAGAGAGAGGGAACATTCATTGTGTGCTCAATCTTTCTAAAAATAAACTTTGTTTTTTTTTAAATGATTGTTACATCATGTAACCACTAAGTATTTATATCTTTTCTTATGCACAAATTTAAATATAATTATGAACTAGTATTAAATAAATTTATATTATTATAATATATTAAGGTCAATATATTACAATAATATAAATATTATTAACCTTATATAATATAAATATTATTCAAGGTTAATAAGTTAATATTATAATTATGTTAAGGTTAATAAATTTCCTGCAGAAAATTGCTCTAAAAATGTTAATAGGAAAATTATGATAAATGAAATATTCCAGTTAGCATGAAATGTAATATGTAATATTCGTGATCATTGTTTTAAGAAATATTATAGTAGACTGTCATAAAAGGGAAATTTGAGTTTGGTTGAAATATTTACACGACAAAAAATTATGAGTTTGAATAAAATATTTATTCTTGAAATGCTAAAATTACATGAGTTTTGTACTTCTTTATAATAATGAGATCAGTATTTGTTGCAGTTGTTTCTCACAGAACAATAATTTAAATTTACATTAACAATAATTAAATTTTTAACAATTAAATTTACATCTTTCAATTTCCATAAAATATTTTTATTAAAAAAATATATATATATAGATATAGATAAATATTATTTGAATTACACAGGTATTTCATTATTATTTTGAAATTCAGCTTTAAATACCAATAGTAAAATTGCACCTCATAACATTGTAGCAAAAAATGGCAATATTTTCATTTAAAATTTATGTACCGTAAAAAATGATTTTGTTTATCATATAATAGTTTTTATTAAATACGTTGTTTTAGATACAGCATTTACTTTTATGCATTATTCATGCATTTAGTTTAAAAAAAGAAATAAAATACATAATCTTCTCTGGGGACTATAACATTAGCTACTGTGAAGCTTTTCCTATTTTCTGATGAAAATTTTAAATAAAAATCCCCTTTGATAATATTACAATTAATAGTTTCCATTTTACAAATTAGTATCGAAAAAAATATTAATATCAATTACAAATTAATAAAAAATTAAATACACTAAAAATGAAAAAAAAAATTAAATAAAAATTACAAAATTTCTGATTTTATATAATTTAGATTAATTTTTGAATTTAGATAAATATTTATACATGTTTTATATTGCATGCTTTTCATAATAATCTGATTTAAATTGTCTTGAACATAATTTTATATCATATAAACATACTACCATTAATTATTTGGTAAGTTAAAAATAATTTATATAAACAGTACTTCATTTTGGAATTATTTAAAAATATATTAGTTAATGAGCTTGAATTGGAAATACTCAATTAAAAATTTCTAAAAATATTTTTTTTTAAACTAGAACATTAAAAATGCTTACATATAAATTTATATCTATTTAAATAATCTAAAAATAAATAAAGCTACTTTTTTAAAATGTACGTCAAAAATAAGATTGTTCTGCATATACTACGATAAAATATATAGTATATACATCCACTATTATATTAGAATTTGAATAACAACGTTAAAAGCCTTTTTTGGCAGAAATTCAATGTTGTCTCTTTTAGAAATATATGATATATTATATTATATCTAAGTATTGCTTTATATAATGATAAAAATATAAGCGGATAAAAGGAAGAATAATAAAATCCTTCCTTATTTTTTAATGTTTAAATACCGTCCTAAACTTTAGATCTGAAATGATTTCTGAGAAAATTTTACACACATTTTAATGTCTAAATTAAATAATTTCGGTAAAACGCTTAACTCAATAAGGAAAATAATATCATACTTTTATAAAAATTAAATTTTAATTATTATCCAAATAACAGGGTAAATATAATAATTTTAAATATGAGTAAAAAATATTAATTTCCATATCGAATTACTTGTTTCGATTTGTTACCAAATCCTGAATATATACAAATTATTACAAAAAAATATATACAAAAAAATTAATTTCCATATCGAATTACTTGTTTCGATTTATTACCAAATCCTGAATATATACAAATTATTACAAAAAAGTATATACAAAAAAATTAATTTCCATATCGAATTACTTGTTTCGATTTATTACCAAATCCTGAATATATACAAATTATTACAAAAAAATATATCCAAAAAAATTAATTTCCATATCGAATTACTTGTTTCGATTTATTACCAAATTCTGAATATATACAAATTATTACAAAAAAGTATATACAAAAAAATTAATTTCCATATCGAATTACTTGTTTCGATTTATTACCAAATCCTGAATATATACAAATTATTACAAAAAAATGTATACAAAAAAATTAATTTCCATATCGAATTACTTGTTTCGATTTATTACCAAATCCTGAATATATACAAATTATTACAAAAAAATGTATACAAAAAAATTAATTTCCATATCGAATTACTTGTTTTGATTTATTACCAAATCCTGAATGTATACAAATTATTACAAAAAATGTATACAAAAATTAATTTCCATATCGAATTACTTGTTTCGATTTATTACCAAATCCTGAATATATACAAATTATTACAAAAAAATGTATACAAAAAAATTAATTTCCATATCGAATTACTTGTTTCGATTTATTACCAAATCCTGAATATATACAAATTATTACAAAAAAATATATACAAAAAAATTAATTTCCATATCGAATTACTTGTTTCGATTTATTACCAAATCCTGAATATATACAAATTATTACAAAAAAATTAATTTCCATATCGAATTACTTGTTTCGATTTATTACCAAATCCTGAATATATACAAATTATTACAAAAAAATATATACAAAAAAATTAATTTCCATATCGAATTACTTGTTTCGATTTATTACCAAATCCTGAATATATACAAATTATTACAAAAAAATATATACAAAAAAATTAATTTCCATATCAAATTATTTGTTTCGATTTATTACCAAATCCTGAATATATACAAATTATTACAAAAAAATTAATTTCCATATCGAATTACTTGTTTCGATTTATTACCAAATCCTGAATATATACAAATTATTACAAAAAAATATATACAAAAAAATTAATTTCCATATCGAATTACTTGTTTCGATTTATTACCAAATCCTGAATATATACAAAGATAAATTTTAATAACAATTGAGAGTAATGTAATTCTAAACAATTTAGCTTTTTCTACTAGAAATCAAAACCTTCTTCAAAAGACAAAAATGTTAAATATTTTACACGTTGGGAAGTTGCTGGAGAAAGTAATAGATAATCAAATTTTCATTCATTATTAGTGTTTAACTTCAAGAGAGTTACAAAGTTTATTAGCTGTAATCCATATTCATTATAATATTAGATTAAAAAAAGATTTTAACGTATTATTTCATATTATAACTGAAGCAAAATTTTTAAAATTGTGTTAAAAATAAAAAAATACTATTCTCATTATATTACTTTCTTTTATTTATTTGTCCCAAGGTAAATTTTGAAAATAATGCTAAATGTCACTCAATCAATTTGATAGAAGCTATAAAATATTCCAAAATATAATTTAAAAATTCAAAATATTTTTAATTTAAATATTAAGAATTCGAATTGTTATTTAGTGCAATTTTATATCAATAATAAAATTTTATAGCTTTAACTAGATTTATTTTATCTTAATAAAATAATCATGGTTTTGAAGTTAATTAATAGGTTGATTTACAAATATTTCTAATATGGGAAACAGAAAACTCAATAACTTAAATGAAAACAGTAAAATAAAGTGAAAAGGATTAAAATAACATAAAAATAAAAACTATTATTCAATAACAAATTTATAAAATATTATACTGAAATTTAAATTTATTACATATTCTTACATTAAAGATTTCTATAATAAATATTTGAATTACATCTTGTATTTAAATATACATTTGACAAATATTATGGGAAATACCTGAAAACAAAATATTTGAAGTTATAACCATTTTTTGAAATTTGAATATAGCTATCAAGCTAAGAAAATATACGTTAACTACTATTTTTCATTATAATAACGACAGAGTAATCAAAGTTGTAAATGTTATAGCAGCCAACATCAAAATTTATACTTAATTTTATCTAAAATAAATTTTTATACATTTTATCATGTATCTTAATATATAGAAATAATAAATAATCTTCAGAATATAGAACTTTCTTGCTTAAATAATTTTAACTGAAAACAAAGCTATTTCAGCTAAAAGTAAAAGTAACTTTATTTTAAATGTGAGATAGACTAAGTAAATATTTATAATAAAATTTTAACAACACTTTTTTATTTTTCACTGTAATGTTTTTTCTGTATATTTAAATATTCAATTATAAAAATTTCTAATGTTTCTTGTATAAAATAGTATTTATATTGCCTTTTTAATATTTTAAAATTTTATAATTTATGTTACATTTTAATAGCAATAAGGAATAAAATAATTGTAATGTACATTGTAATACATAAACATAATTTTAGGCACTTTTATAGCATAAGAATAAAATAAAAATTCAAATTTTTAATACAAGAAATTTCCAAAAGAATTTGAAAATAAATTGTTTTAATGTAAGAAGCAAAATGTATTTCTTAAGAATTTTTCTAACTCATTTATTACATTTAACAAATATACTGAGAAAAACGAGCTTGATAGCATACTTAAAAAAATTCATCGAATCATTTTTTGAACTATTAATCACACTATCCCAGCAAATGTTAATGTCTTCAATTCCAGATTCAACAATTTAATAAAATATTTTCTGGCAAAAATATTTACATCCATGAAGGACATATTTTCTTTTGTTTACAGAAAAAGAATGAACATAGTTTTGTGCTAAACCGACACAAGTTTTAATAAACGACTGTCGATCAAACCCATTCAAAACGAAATATGCGTATTATTGGAAAATAAAAACATTTTTTTCATCAACACTGACAGTAGATTTTTCAAGTGACAGCTGGACAAATTGACTTTCACTGTTGTCAGTTCTATCTTTCCTCTAAGGCTTTCATTTTTTTTATAAAAGACAAATAACACAAAATGATTTTCATATATTGATTTCTTCGACATTTAAACAATTTAAACTAGACTTTGCTTATTAGCAATATATCAATATTTTTTTTTTACTTTATTCGCAAGGAAAACAAATGGTTTTGTATTTTACAGTTAACTTTGCTTTATCTATATTAATATATTTTTTCTAATGCTTATGCCATTTTTTTCTAAACATTTTTTCCTTCTTGTTTTCTTATATCTTACCTCATTTTGTTATCAAAATGAATTATAAATATGAAACGTCCTTATGGACGTTCCATATTTTAAACCTTTCTTTGAATCCCCCTTTATGATGAAAACATTTGTTGTAGGTTTAATCCCAATAATATTTTAATCCTTAAAACGCATTTATATGTGTTTTCTGCACATCAATAACTATAAATATATATCTTGTCAAATGGTTACAACTCTCTTTCACCTGCTTATATTTTTTAATTCCATTTCTGATAGAATCTTATAAGAATTGAGTACAACACTTGAGACAGGGTGTATTAAAACAATTAAATGAAACAAAAGTTAAACTGATTTTTTGTTGACAGTGTAAATAATAATTACAAAAATAGCATTTAAAAACTTTATACAAATGTTTAAATACCAAGGAATATATGGAAGAATTTGCTGAATAACATGATAGAATGACAAACTGGAGTAAGGCAAAAGTCAGAAGATAAAAAAAAATTTCATATAGGAATACATGCGCATATGTGAATGAGTGACATGAAGGTTAGTATTACGCTAAGCAGAAAAATTGGTTTTGTTTTGTTTGTAGCTCAATATTGATTTTTTACAGACAAGGGCTAATTAGACCGGGACCTACGACTTAAATTGGATTCCGAACCACTACAAACATCCATGCCCAAGGTGGGATTCGAACCCACGAACTGTTAAACTGAAGTCAAGAGCGCTAACCATTCGGTTGCCAGTTTGGCTAAGCAGAAAAAAGATATTATGAATGACTACTAAATAAAAAGGGATATTATGACTTCTAATTACCACAGCTTTAGTGTGGTGTGACGAACAGGCAATCAAAATAAATTTTTATAATTTATATTATTCAATGGCATTTAATTCAATTATCGAAAGGAGAAAATTTTTTACTGCCCATCTTTATGGATTTAGAAAGAGTTACCAATATCCTTTTGAAGGATTGAAAAGCATCTCAAATAGCAAAAATATCTAATTGTTACTCCTTTCATGACCATGTATGAGACATAAAAGTGACGTTGAAAAGAAATATAAGTGAAAATAAATATCTATTAAGAATGCTGTCAAACAGATGGTATGATTGCAAAAATGCATTAAGGTTTACAAGGGTGAAACATGCATTACAGATTTGCGATATAAGCAAGAAATAAACACAAAAAAATTAACTTAACTGCTGTTTAACAGTGAAGAGTTTATTATATGAACAATTCTATACACAAACATAGAAGAAATACACTTTGCTCATTATGGAAGAGAGTTTTGAGACTGAATGATATTCTTTCGAACAGGTATAACGTTTGGGAGACTTTTTACTGATCTCAAAAAAGTGTTTAACTAATGGCTTATCTTTCTTTATATTGTAACCAGTTTATTCCATTTTGCTCAATGAACCGATTTTACAGTGGTTCAGTCTGGCTCGTTGACTGAAGATAACGAGTTCGAAAACAGACCTCGACAAACTGCCGTAAGTTGTTTTAATGTATTTAATCTTTCAATATAATTCTTGCAGTTCTATATTGTTCTCTTTATTATGTTAATTATTTATTCACGAATGTTCTGTTTTGATTGGTGCTCATAGTAGAAACATGTGTATTATTCCATGTGTGAAACATGTGTATTAACATGTGTATTATGTGTATTATAAGTTGATGTACCCTGAAGATGGGTTGAATAAAGTCTCGTGTTGAATTCAATATTGCTTGTCGTTCCTTGGCACTTGTTCTATCACCACTCCCTAACTGAGGCTGCAGTATTTCTACGCGACAATATTGATTTGCATTTTTATGTGTCTATAAATTGCTTTTGCCTGAAATGTTTGCGTCTTTTGCTAAATTTGATTAAATAATGGTTGGAAGGGAATGTATTTGGTAAAGGGTAACAATATAAAAGTTTTCTTAAATACTTATACCCATATTAAAAATTTAAACGAATAAAAAACCTTTAAAATAAAAATCTATCCTTCAGTTTTAGTCATTATTATATTCTTATAAACATTTCACAAAGCGTTTAAAATTTAAAACTTTATTGATGAATAATTTCTCCATAAGACAAAGCATTTGGATCAGCTTTCATTTTTCAAATTGTAACAAAGTTTTAGAAGTCAGCAATGAAAAAGGATATATACGAAAGTAATTAGAATGTTTCGGATTACTTTTTTATTTCAATAAATATATTAATTATTAATGATTCAATTACCATGGTGTGAATATATTCTTTGATATTCAAGCCATACCACTTTATGCACAGCAGTCAGACCTTCAGACTAGTATTTCAATTTTTAAATTTCCCCTTCTAATGAGAATATTTGTAATGATTTGCAACCGACTTTAAATTACAAGCACCAATCTAATTAGTCATTGTGCAACAGCTGACTGTAAATTGGCAAAAATACCTGACAAACAAATTAATCAAATGTAGCAGATTATTTCGAGACATGCATATTTTTTAATCACAAATTAATTTAAAATGGAAAAATTATTATTCATTTTGTGAATTGTTTGGTAAAATAATATTAATTTTTTGCTTTAGTGAACATAGAAATATATATATGATGAATTTTCCATACTTTAGAAAACTGAAAGTGCAAATAAGATTAATATTTACAGATGTAATTGATATTTTAACATTTTTTGGTGAGTGAAAATTAGATTTTTTCAATGTTGCGGCTTATGTGTCAAGATATCAACGTTCTTGTTTAGCAAATTGGATAGGAAAACTTTAGATTAAATTTCGTTTACTTCCACTATTTATGATTGTTTTATAATACATCTATTAATATAAATAATTAAAATTACTTATAAAAAGTTTGCTAAAATTACTTTTTTTCATGTATTCTTCCCCGACTAAATTACATTTCTTGTATTATTGGACTATTTTCCTCGTTTTCAATTTTTTTGCTAAATATTAATACAGTTTTATATATATATATAAAATCAGTTCTTATAAATTAAATTGAAGTTTATATAGAAAGTTATAATAGAAAATATAAATGCTTTCAAAAAATTTTATTGCTCCTTTCGGGCATGTCAAATATGGCTGGCGATTTTATTCAGCATTTATCATAAAAATCCCATTTTCTTATTAAACCTTTTAAGCAAGAATTGTAGAATATTAGTATAATCATGGAATTATATGTTTGTATTCTTTGTTCCAATGTGTATCTAATATTCGATAATAAGTCTGCTACATTTATATATTACATCAAAAATAAATGTAATGATTACATACAAGAGGATTCATTAAAAAGTATTTTTCACTTTAATTTTTAACTATGATCTTTAATATATTTAGTTTAAGTATTGTGTTCAATATATTTTGTTATCATATTCGATTAGAGATAAAATTACCTAATTATATGTTATTGCTTAAACTACATTAAATCTACATTTTTTTGGATATCACAGGATTTATCACTTGTTCACCTTGATTTGATTTTTGAAAAAGATATTTTGAATTTTATAAATGCATTGGTATTTCGAATAATGGTTATTCGATATCAACAACTATTTGATATTCAATGAGATGTCAAATTATTATTTTTACAGATTTTAATAGTTGTCTAATAGGATGAGATCTTCATTTAGTATTACTACTATTACTGATAGTTGTAAAATCAGCCCTAATTTAATAAATTTCTAATTCACATTAAAATTGAATCAGCTTTTCGGAAAATTTGAATGCATGATTAATATACATATATAGATAGATAGATATAGATATAGATAAATATAATCCTCTTTCCAAATATTTTCCTTAAGAGAGATTTCTGAAACTTTTCATGTTTTCAAGTTAAAATACTACTCAAAACGAAAAATTTGAATAAACATGTCTAATTTTAAAGAAAAATGCTTAAAAGATTTGAATATTTAAGATAAAATATAGAAAAAGTCTAATTTTTAATGAAATGTATTTCTCATTAGAGATCATAACGTTATTCGTTTCAAATAAATACACTAATTTAAATTTAGTAAATATAATTCTATGTGTACAAATTTATATTTTTGTGTACAAATTTAAACTCATTTACTAATCTACAATGTTTTGTTAATAACTCTCTATTTCTATTTGAAGTGATCTACAAAATGTAGAGAATAAATAAGCCTTAATCTAAATTAATTTAGAAAATTTAATCATCTTTAAAATTCGAGATAATTATTGTGTAGCTATTTCGATAAACATAATTAGTTTATTTTAAATTATATAATCCTCGTATACATTCGATGCAGAAACATGTCTTAATCAAGATTAAAAAGCAATGATTTATAAAAAATAAAAAAAGTTAAGTATAACTATAATCATAAAAATTGGTATCTAAAGAAATATCTTCATTTTAAGCTTTGAATTTGCATAACGAAATGTAATATTATAGGATTAAATTAATTATTGAATGCATTATTTTTTGCCAACTGCTATGAGAAAAGGAGTCCAAAAATAGCACTTTAAATATACTTAAATTAGTTGTGAAACACATGATTATATATTACGTAGATACGAAATATGTTGAAACTTTAATTATTTTTCATATAAAACTACTTTAGTTACATATTTATGATAATTAAAGGATGAACTGCGATACAATGCCTTAACGGAACACATTTATAATGTAAAAAGAAAAGGCATATTGTCTTTCTTGAACATTCCACTAATTCTGTTTTTAATCTATTTAAAAAGAATTTCAAACTGGTATCTATATGTTTTGATCTACAAACTAATACTTAACAGGTTTAATGTCATTTAATATCATTTTTAAGAAATATTCACTTTATCAAAATCTCTCTCTCTCTCTCTCTCTCGCTCTTTTCTTTCAAATTTTTGTTTTACATTATTTTAGTTTTATTTCTATGAAATATTTCAATCTTTAAAAACTGAATTATTACTTGCTTTCTTACATTTAATTTGTGTGTAATAATAACTATCAATTTTAACTCAGAGTAGTAGCTAAAAAATAAATGAGTACAAATTTTTATAAATTTATTTTAAATTGTTTTCTATTGTGTCTATTCTCTTCAACAAAAAATAATTAAAATACAAAAATATTTATTAAGTAATACACTTGTTTTTACATTATCCATCGAAAACTAAATTTTTTGTATAAAGAAGATAAACTTAATAATATTAAATAAAGAAAGAAAGAAATGGTCTTACTATGAGCTGATTTGCTTTCAATTGCATACTTTCTTATACATAATTACTTTATTAATTCAGCTTTTAAATACAAATAAGATTTATTCACCTAATCAAAATGCAGATTTCATACTTTTATTAAAATTTAGATTTAGAACTACTAAGTAAAATTTATATTTCAAACTTTATATCATTTCTAAATTATTAACGGCATTTTTCAATTGATATAGTTAAATGCAATTTTATGTTTCCTTTTGTATCTTAGATAAAATGAAGAAAATAAATTGATATATGTACGTGATCACATGTTTAAAATGTATGCTTTACACGGAATGCTTGCTTGGTTTGACTGAATTCAAAGTAAGTAATTATATTTCTAAAAGGATAAGGTGTATCTCTTATTATGCATAATTTAAAATAAGGCTATATTCAGACTAAAAAATAAATTCTTTTCTAAAGTAAGGCTTTTAAATTATCATTTTTAAATTAATTAGGGACATAAAACTCAGTTAATTCATAAAATCAAATAAGATATAAGCAAATATTTAAAGTGTCATTTATGTATTAAACATCTGTGCCCAAAATGGTGAATAAATTGGAATTATTAATGATACTTTAAATACGTTAATAATTTAATTAGTTTGCGTTTCTTTTCAGAAACATTCGTTTGAAAATAAACGATAACAAGATACATTTTCAAGCAAATTAAGTGTAAACATTGAAATTGCATTTGTTCTAGTTTCTATGCAGAGGTATTTCATTCATTATTATGTTCATGACATTTATATTTAAAAGTTTATGAATATTAATTATATGTAGTTAAAATTATGGGAAAGATTGTTTTACGTTTTTGATAGAGAACGTATTCCAATAATTTATGATTTATGTAATGATTTAATTAAGTTCATTTCCAATTTATTTTACGAAATTATTCCAGGATTATGAAGTTATTGTAGATTACATAGTTATTTACTCAATAAATAAAGTATTTAATATAAATATTAAAAGTTGCGTAACATTTTCTTATGTGTATATGCCAATGAAATAGGATTTATTATTAACTATTATTAAAAAGTGAAGTTCTATACCTCTATAATAGTAGCAACGATAAAAAAGATTTTGGTTAAGACTTATGCAAAAGTGTAGATAAACTCTTATAATTTTATGAAATTTTTATCTATAACAAATCATTATATCCTTTCTTTTATTGGTGACTGTCTCGTATTAATTAAACTGAAGACAAAACAAATGTTAAACATAATATTTTAATCAAGCGCACTTAAAAAAAGAGCTTTAAACACAATTTAAAGTCATATATTTTTTAATTTTTTTAAATTTTATTTAAATTTTACTTGATCATTAAATTGAAAAACTATTTTGGTTAATTCCTAATGAAGATTTTATTAATTAATGTAAGATATCAATCATCTCATCTTTATTTCTCAGTGTAAATTTAAATATACATTTTTCTTTTCTCAGAATAATACAATATAAAATAACTTCATTTAATCAGAACTTTGAATATAATAGTATTATATGTTGATAATAATTATATGATTGTTTGATTTTATTGCTAGCAGGAGAATTATTTAGCTTAAAATTATCTATGTGCTAAATTTGAATCTATATAAACTTCAAAAAACGAGATTATTATAGGTTTTTGAAATGTATTTCAAGAAAATAGTATATTAACCTAAAAAGCAATTTTTTTAAAATTTATATTTTTATATAATTTTGCATGCTCTTAGTCTTAATATTATAATGTAATAATATTAATATTAATATTACGACTTTCAAAAATGTTTTTAAATTATATGATTAATGCTTTCTTGAAACTAAATTATTACCATTATTTACTACTACACTAAAAAATATATTTCACGTGGTTTACAAATTAAATTAAATTTAAATTTAAATTTAATTATACATAGCTCAAACTGATGTACAAAGAAAAATTTTAATGTATAACATTGAGTAAGTACAATTTAAATAACTTTTCTAAACATATGTAAACTAAGTTATATACATATTTACAATGATTAATTAATATTTAATTTTAAAAAAAGCTAATTTACGGTTTTTTTATATCTCTGCAAGTAAATTTATTTTTAATTCCTTATATACGTCCTAATTTTGAAGGAAACAGCTACCGCGAACTTTAAAATAACGAAAAATACTATCTTCCCCTATGGCAAAAGCATTAATAAGTTATTAATAAAGAAAAAAAACTAAATGTGTAAACTAAATTATAAAAATAATTTTAATCCATATTAAGTGACAGAATTTTAAATAATTATGTTTCTTAACGCCAGGGGCAAACCAGTAAGAATTCGCCTGAAAACTAACGCTGGCAAAACTTCGGCAAACAAGTGACGTCAGAAAACGTCTTAAAAAATATGATTTACGTCACTAGACTCTAAGAAAACGTCACAAAATAGACAAGAGAACTTCTAAGTTTCCCAGACAGTTAGAAATATCTGACAAAGCACCGACGACAAAGCAAATTATTTTTTTTTCTCCTTCTTCTTCTTCTTTTCCCTTTGAAACAATGTTTGTGATTAACTTTTATCAATGCATTTATGAAAATTAATTCATGAAAAATCTTTGCAAAGGTCCTTAAATTAATTTTTGAATATTAAATATTACATTTTTATTAAATTATTTTCTAAATTTTAAGTTGTTTATGTATGATGATAAAGGAAATTAAGTTTATTAATGATGATAAAATAAAAAAAATCATTTTATTACAATTAACATTTTTATAAAGTTTTAGAAATATTAATTTTATGAAATTATATGGATCGAAGATATGTGTGGGAATCAAAATTAGACAAACATATAAAAACATAAAAAACATTAAAAATTTTCTATCCTAGGAAATAAGTCATATGCTTCACAAAACATTTGAAAAATCTGAGATGGATTTTAATTTGTATTCATAATCAACATGGATTATTTTATGAAGGGAAAAATTGAAATTCAGGATGATATTTTTTTATTCAAATATATCTTTAAATTAATTTATATAAAATACACAAAAGAACATATCCTACATTTAAATATACTGTATTAAATATTATTGAAAACATTGAATTTCTTGTATTAAATACATATAACTGAAACAGTAATTTTGCTAAATACTTTATGTTGCTGAGGTTGCTTAGATATAATCGATTTTTAATAAAAAAAATTCAATAATAAAATTTTAAATAAAAGTAATATTTGTTAACAATTAATGCAAATATTGTAATGATAAGTTCAAATATCTAGATACAATAATGTAAGAAATTTTTGACTGAGGGTTAAGGTCTTAGAAAGTATTTATTGAATTCTGTACTTGAAACTACCATTTACTTTTGATTACACAACTAAAATTGCAATATTATTATGTATAATATATATATCAAATATATTTATTTTAAATATATAATTATATTATATTCAAAGCAATAATGCAATTCAATAAGTTTAATTAAATTTAGATGATGAAATTGTTTTTTGATAAAAAATCATCAAAATATAAAAAAAATTGTCAAGAAATTACACATTATTAGTTACAGTATAAATAAATTAACATATATATCAGATGTCTTGTTGAATAAACAGTCATAATTTCACAAAACTCTAACTGTCCATCAGTCAAAATGTAGATTGTTTCATTGATTCGACAGAAAAATGACGTCACATAGTCACATGACATGAAATCACTATTTTTTCTCTGTGAATTTACGAGAATTATTCAGTAGTTTACGTCTGACCTAAGGAAAGAAATTTAAAAAATTGGTAAAAAATATAAGTAAAGTAAAAAAAATTTATTCAATAACAAATATTTATATCATTCTGTCATTTTCTGATATCCACATGATGTGTGAGTTATTTTTTGTAAAAGAAAAAACATATATATAAAATCATATTTTTGAAAATAAAATAACACAAATGTTTTGGTGTTTTCATTTCTTAAATAGTTCACATTGAGATATATTTAAAAATGAAATACATATATATTTAAGCAATACATTTTTATTACTTTTATGTTTGAGGTAATATTTTGTTTAACCTCAAACATATTTTGTTTAACCTCAAACAAAGTAATAAAATATATAAAAGTAATAAAATATATGTTTTTTATAAAATGAGTGACCACATAGGAAATCAGCTTGTTTCATAAAAATAATAGCATTTAAGTTATGAAATAATCCTCATGGTGAAAATTTTATATAAACTTTTAACTTTTACTTTTAAAGTTACATATGATGATTATATATATATATATATATATATATATATATATATATATATATATATATATACATATATACATATATATATATATATATATATATATATATATATATATATATATATATATATATAAACTTAAATTGACATTTTTAGAGTAGTTTCTATTCAAATTCATTTTAAGAAATGCAAATTAGCAGTCAATAAAATTTTTGAAAGTGCATATTTTAAAAAAGACGAGGTTATCTTAACAAGTATATAAGGCATAATTCATTTTAGATAAATGTGTTTTATTAATAAATAAGAAACATTTCAAAGAGATAATTTAAATATTGTATAATATTATAAAAACATAAAAATATTAAATAAACATAAACTATTATTTGAAATATATCAGTAATTTTGAAATCGTTTATATCTTGATTCATAAGAAATAAAACAATTGAGTAACTGTGACTTATAAATGAGTGCTAAGTTGCTCTTGATTAAAATTAAGAATGACATTACTGAAATTTCTATAAATGATATCCTAATCTACATTCCAAAATTACTAAATCTTGTGAATGCGTTACGAAATTCTACTTTTTAATTTAGAATGCTTTAAGAATTTTAAATCTTTCTACAAAAGCATAAAATATAAATATTTGAGTAATGTAAACATAAGAAAGCGAAAACGGATAAAAAAAAGTAAGAGTACCACGATGTAATATTCTCAGAAAGTAAAAGTTTAAGATCAAATAAATTCCTTAATTAAAAAAGTCACAATTTCTTTATTGCATAAAAAGTTGCCCAATGAGCAAAAAAGACTAAATTGGATTTATATCGGTTGTACAGAAACTTTTTTTTTACTTGTATCTCAACTATTAACGCACTTGAAATTTATTAAAGAGACTGATCTGAAAATATTAAAAGCAAACCATTTAAAAAACGGTTTTTATGTATAAAAAACTTCCTAAAATATTGATCGGCAATATAAATGAATTTCAAATTTGTAGTTTTTTTTCCCCTCATGGGTATGAAATTAGAACATTATAAATTATCAGAGTAAGCAACTGTAAAGGTTTTTTACAGTTGCAGTTTTCCCTCATGGGTATGAAATTAGAACATTATAAATTATCAGAGTAAGCAACTGTAAATGTTTTTGATCAATGTTTCATATTTATTCCATTATATAAATAATAGCAGAAGGAAGTCAATGCTCCACTTTTCCCAATACGTTATTATCAAGTAATCTATATTTAAGATTGAGAGACATGCTTCATGTCAAATCTAATCTGATATTAATTCCTTATTATCAAAAATAAAATGAAGCTTCTTAATCCTGAAAGCCTTACAATAAAATTTAACAAAATTTAAAGATGCGTGAAAAAAGTGATATTCAGAAAGAATTCATATTACTTTTAATTTTTATAAAAAATTTCTAATTATATTATATACTCAACAAAATTGATAAAAGTAAGTGTCACAAATATTTTTACTATCAGAAATAATTTTCTAAATCAATTAATAAGCGTGCTTTAACGAGACAAGAAGAGAAAAATTAAGAAATATTAACAGTTTATTATTTGTCAAACTTCAATGCGTGGTGTAAATTAGTTGAGGTTTAACTTTTTTCAGAAGGCATTTTTTTAAAATAAATAACATTTATTGCAGGCAACACTACATAGAAACAAAAACAATTAGGAGGATTAAAACAGCGCGTCGTCTTAGATTTAGAGAGAAAGTTTTCTGTATTCGGTTCAGATCTCACTTAGATAATGTTTAAGCCGCACCTACAAAGTGTGCTGATTGGTTGGGTACATTTCATGAAGTTAATACCATTGGCACAGAAATTTGATGGACAGGTTTTGAGTTTCACTTCGCAATTTTCAGTTTTACTTCGTGTATTCAAGTGTTTTGTAAAAGGTCAAGAGTTTCTCTGAAAAGATGTGATGAGTCACCACAAGTTCTTAGACAAGTCGTGATGAGTCACCACAATATATTATTAATTTGCTGTTAATTTATTGTATCTTATAATTTGATATTTAATTGGCCAATAGGCTTATTTCGATATTAGTTAAGGTAATAGGTGAATGTGTACGTATATGATTATAACTTCCAGTACATTATGAACAGTAGTTTTACATTTGCATTACTATTGATCTTTTATTTTTAAAAATATATTTCATGAGCAGTATGAAAAATATATTACCTGATGATTATTTCAATTAATTAATGATATAACTATAAGCATTATTTTCAAACATAAATATAAATATAAAATTATTATATGATAATATTATTTTGTATACGTGGTAACATTAGCATTTCCATAACATTTTCAACATTCTGAGCCTATTTTAAATAAAAATAAATTATTTCTTAAAATTATTACGACCTTCTTAAAAACATATATTTATAAGATTATAATCGATACTCTTAAATATATCTTAAGTGTTATTTTTCGTTTTATAAGACCATTATTAATCTTTTTTTTTGTCATGTGCCAGCTAGGCTGACAATATGGGTTGTGGGCTGCTCCACTTTTTTTATACTGAACCATATCTAGTGTGGAGTCCGACTTCTTCAGTACATAAATGCCATAGGGTCCCGTTTATAGGGTAGGCAACCATTCATACCTCATTCATAAACAGAAATGACAATGACAGGATAGATAGAGAGAGAAAGTACATCCCTGCCCGATCGGGATTCAAACCCAGGACCTCCCTATCCGCAGTCAGGTACTCTGACCACTAGACAGGGTGGTCGCCAATCACGTTGTTGAAATTAATTATAGATAGACTACTTTGTTTCACTACAACTGTTTCAGTAAATTTGAAAATTTATGCAGGAAGACACTTTTTTTGGTGTAAATTAATTTATAAAATATTTTTTATATTGTCTTACTTTCAATGTGTTTCGTTACACAGTCAAAAATAGAATCATAAATCATTCTCACATAAAGAAATCATTTGAGAGTTTTTTAATTATAAAAATTTCCTTTAAATCCAATAATTAATAAATGATATTTCCTACGAATATACTTCGTGTAATAAAAAGGATAAAATGCATCTATCATTTAGTATAGTCAAGTAAAGTAGTGCCTTCAGCACCTACAAAAATTATTAGTATTCAACAACATTTATATCAATATTATTAGAATTAAACATTTAATTTATCATCTATAAAATGATTGAAGAAATAATAACGTGTTTTAACAGAGGATTATCCTAAATACCTAAATTCAGGGACAATAATCTTAAACAACAATATAAAAGAGGGAGTTCAGTGTACTCTTCTTTTACACTTAAATAGATAAATTAGCAGGGAAACAATTGCCAATAATTTTAATATTATTTCTGATGAAGTAACTCCTAACCAACATATTGTTACAAATTTATAAATAATTATTGTATATGTCTTAAAATATCACAAACATATCGGAAATACTCACATTTGGGGCAAAAATTGCGGTATTTAAAAGTGTTATACGTTAAAAATGGGTTTTCTATTGATTTAGTGACTTGGCGATGTTTTGGCGAAAAAACTTGGCAAGTTGGCGACAGTTGGCGACAGTTGGCGAGATTTTTGGCGACTCGGCGAGAAATAGATATTTCTGGAAACATCCATCACCTAAGCTCTATGACCAATATTTAGTGAGATAGCCTAAAAGCTTCCAGAACCTTGGCGAAATTAGTAGATTTCCCCGCCAAATCAGGTGTAAATACCGCAGCCCGACATAGTGGAGTTTTATAAAGACAGTCAGTGAGTGAAGACAATTAGTCGTGACTGCTAGTCTAGAGAAGCTGTTCTCTGCCTGAGGTATTTGAGACCTGTGATTGGAAGCTGTTACTTATTGTATTCTACGAATTGTAACTATATAATTGTGATTGTTACAGCTGGTATTTCTAGTGAATTTTTACGAATAAAAGTTAGTGTTCATTGAATGGTTGCTTTATTCAACTCTCAATCCACACGAACCCAAAGCTCGGTATAATATCAAATATCAGCATGACAGAGTTGTTCGTGATCATGGCAATGAAATATCTGAATATATTGATCATAAAAACAGACTGAAGTTATATATATATAATATATGTGCTGAAGTAAAATCAATTAATAATTAATCGCGAAATTATGTATGATAACCGGCGATTACTCATAGTTCCCACCAAATTAGGCAATGTGGTAATTTATAGAATATTTATCACTTTTATACCGATAAATATAAATATAATCAAAATAAAAATTTCTTGAATGTGATAAATTCTGATTATTTTGTAGAATAATGCAACTAAATAAGTAGAAATTCAGGACATAATAAAAATAGTTTAATAATGTTTCTAGCTTTTGTAAAATTAATTGCTAGGTAAAAGAGGATTCAAATATGTAAATTAATGATCCATTGCTGAAGGACTGTTTACCTTCAACGAATGAAGTAATTTAGATTGAAAATGATAAAGTTATCCATTTTTGCCACAAACATATCTTAATTAGACAAAAACAAGTAAAACTGTATAAAAAAGTGCTAAAGAAAGTTTCAAATTACAGTCAAAAAAGACAGTGAAAGTTAAAAATTTTAAATTTTCTTCTGGGGATATTGGCGACACAGTGAAACTTCGGGAATCAGATGCATACAAAACAAGAAACGATCCACGAAATTTTTATTATCGATCATATTACATATTCAAAAAATAGATATTTTTCCTTAAGAAAGAAAATAAATAAAATTTTCTCACTAGTATACCAAAAAATCAGTTTAAAATTTGTGGAAAAATATTTAATTTGATTAAAGATTTTCCATATCAAGCAATATTTTTTGGATCTTGTGTTACAAAATCATTCTTCTGAAAATCAATGATATTAACGATATGTTTGTAAGACAGAGTACAAATCTAATAAGCGCAAATTTAAACATTTGGAAAACTTTAATTTAAAATTGTCATCATATATTTAAATAAGTAAGCTTACAAGTAAATAAAAAGACATCTTTTTTTAGAATATAAGTTTAGTTAGTTTTGACATGAAAATGTTTTCTATAAATTCTAATAATTTAAATTGCTTTCTTTTCCTGGTCTTTAATTAACAAAGCATAAAATTTTCTAACAGTACTAGTTAATATTTAAATTTTTCTTTCGATAAAAATTTACTGAAACAACACAATCAAGACTTTTACCTACAGTTATTTTTATCATTTTGTATTTTTCAATACTTTTTACGCCTTATATTATTATCTCATACATGTGTCTTAAAATATGTGCTTACGTTAAAGTACAAATGTGCCACAAAATTTTGAATAAATTTTTAAATTGAAATATTATGGTAAGTTTTATTCTGAGTCATCATAAGGTTTTTCAAATTCTTAATCTAAATACTTAAAATTGCTTGAAAATATTTTTAATTAAAATGACATTTCAAAATAGTTAGAATTTATAACAGTCCCCAATATGAAATATATATATATATATATATATATATATATATATATATATATATATATATATATATATATATTATCTGAAACTGAATTCCAACTGAAAGATATTAATAAAAACACTCTGAGTATGGCCTTCCAAAAATTCAAAAATAATCTAAAACGTAACATGCATTTAATCCGACAGTTGTCCATATAGAAGTAGAAATACAACCACCATTCTTTATTTTTTAATTGGGGTTAGAGATTCATCAAAATATTCTACTCCAAAGAGTCACCTAGATCAAGGTTAATCTCCGATATGTTTGTATACAATGAGATATAATAGTGCTTCATAATTAAAAATTGTAGTTTAAATCGGAGAATTAAGCATACACTAGTTGTTTTCACAACCTCGCATTCACTGATTGATTTCAATACATTTAATCTGAAAGTATTTCAATAATTCAACAAAATAAATCCCCAGTAAAATACATTGTATTGATTGAAATTTCAAAAATTATCAAACTAAATACCGTAGAGAATGCCTATTTTTCCTGATTGTATTCATAAAATAATTAAAAATGCTTTGCTTTATTATTGTTATCTAGCGCATTTGTTAATGCAACTGTTTAAAAAACATGTTATCAGAGCACATCCTATTGAATCAGTTCATTCATGGCTTTTTATGTTGTTGTCGTGTGCTAGCTAGGCTGGCATTATGGGGTGCGCTGCTCCACTTTTCCAACTGAACCATATTTTGGTGTGGAGTCCTACTTCCTCAGTACACGCACATGCCCTAGGTACCCGTTTATAGGGTAGGCAACCATTCACACCTCATTCATACACAAGGAAAGGACAGAGACAGGATAGACAGAGAGAGAAAGTACATCCATGCCCTATCCAGGATTCGAACCCAGGACTTCCCTGTCCGCAGTCAGACATGCTGATGGTTATCTTATGCATTCTCTATTTACATATTGACATATGTTTAAGAAATTGTTACTTGATTTTTATTTAAGTCTTACGTGACACTTTTGTTAAACTCATAAATAACACATGCTAATTTAAAGAAATTTTTATGGCCTATCTTCTATTTTTTCAAAATTTTTCATTCATTTTTAAATAACATACATATTGAAATTTTAAGTGTAATTTAATTTATGCCGATTTACATTTGAATATTATATATATATAATTTTCAGAATATTAAAATCATATAACAAAACTTCTGTTATTATAACAGAAACACTCGTATAATTTTATGAGAGAATAAATTCTTCTATAAATTTAAGTCAATATACTTCCTTAACAAGACTAACCATTTCTGAATATAAATTTACTCAAAATAAAGCAAAACAATTTAAGCAGAAATATTGTTTTTATGCCTTAAAAATTTTGTATCTCACTTGAACAATTTATTTATGTAAAACTTATTTCCGAACTAATAGTTTCGGTTGTTGCTTCAAAACTGTAATCGGAATCCAAGTAACATTTTTGAAAGAGTTTTCATTTTTTATAACTTTATTACTTTTTACTCGGCCAAAAGAACACGTATAAAAAATAGATAAAGTCACATATATTTCATAAATTTCTATTATTTTGTCTATTGCTTCATACCAATATTCTCTTTCATTTTACAAAAATATAATATTTCTTAATAAAATTGTTCAAAACAAACCTTAAAGTTTTATAATAATAAATATCCTTTTTTCTTAAAAGAAAAGTCGGAAAGAAATTTATTTCAATATATTTTCAAAATAATGATTTTATCAGTATCTTCAAATTCGTATTATGTTGTAATACATTTTCATTGTTCCATGAATTTATTTAAAATTATTTCATTTTCTGCTTAGTTATTTCATTTTTTACTCAGATTAAATAAAAATTTTGCTTATGATTTTTTTCAATGATCACAAATATACTTCATTTCATAAGTTTACAACGAATTAAAATAAAATTTTAGATAAAGTGCATGTTGTATTTAGAGTTAAACATAGAATACACTGCCATTATATATATAAGAAAAATTATATGAAGTCTTTTTCTCTCAGTATGTTTTAAAACTGCCGGCCACCTTGTCTAGTGGTCAGTATGCCTGATTACGGATAGGAAGGTCCTGGGTTCGAATCCCTGTTCAGGCATGGATGTACTTTCTCTCTTTCTATCCTGTCTTTGTCCTTTCCTTGTGTGTTTGAATGAAATATGAATGATTCCTACCCTATAAACGGGTCCCTATGGCATGTGTGAGGGGGTAATGTTGGCCCACCCCCTGTGGTGGACCCGGGACAACGCCTTGGTGGCTAAGAGATAGCTGTTTCTGGCCGGTTCCTTGGTTATCAGGGAACAATATATTAATAGACTATGTTGTAGTTGTAACTGTCTACCATAGTTACAACTACATTGGAAAAAATCTACCATTGGAAAAAAAACTATTTTAAAACATTACTATTCAATAATTATTTTAATGTAATTAACAGCATGTAATTAACTTTCTGGTAACTTAGAGCTGTAACAACAAAAAATTTTAAATAATCCGAAAAGGAACTAATAGCTTACATTTTCTTACATGTAAGATACACTTGTATGTGCGTATTGTAAAAACATGCGTTTGCACGGGACTTAACTAATGAAATTCCTCACAATTTTTTTTAATTATCGTCAATATAAAGTCAGTGACAAATTATGAGATTTATATTTTGCTTACATATATGAAGTATGTATAAATCAATTAAATTTGATGCATTTATTAATTTTAAAAAAGCAGCGCCAAATAAATTTGTCATTCATTTTTTATATATTATATCAAATTTGTGCATTAATTTGCTAACTTTATTATAGCTCTTTGTAGTGTTTTGTTTGGATTAAATAATCCTAATATACGAGTATAAGTTTACGATTTAACAACAAGAATGGTGGGTGAAAGTATTTTGAACAGTACAACTACTAATTCATCTTGATAAATTTAAGTGTTTCAGAGTTTCAGATACAGGCATACAGGCATATATATATATATATATATATATATAATATATAATATATATATATATATATCTATATATATATATATATATATATATATATATATATATACAGATAGAGAGAGAGATATATTAGTTCTTTAAAATAAAATCTTAACTAAATGTGATGAACATATTATTTTGTGGTTCAATATTTTTATAAATATCATTTATTAGTAATTTTTTCTAAAAAAAAATTCTAGAACTTTTAATTGAAATGCATTGTAAACATCTTTAACGTTTGAATGAGCCACAAAAGATAATATATTTTAAATCAATTCTAGATAAAAATTCTAATTTACTATTTCAATAGACAAAAAACACGTTGACTCGACTTCTTGCATAATTAATTGAAAAGAGATAATGTAATAGAAGATTCGGCCTCTTACGTTTTCTCGGAAATTGAAAGATTTTCTTTCTTTATCATTGTGAGTTAAAAGAGTAAATAAATTTTAAAAATAAATAAATTTTCTATTTTCTGAAAAAGTTTTTAACAGAAAAAATTGGGTAATTGGGTCCATGCTAGTATTTTCATAGGTAGAAACTAGCTAAAGATTCGCTTTTATTAAGAAAAATACTATATATATATATATATATATATATATATATATATATATATATATATATATATATATATATATATATATATCTGATAAAAATTTCAATCCATATAAAATTAAACTTTTTGTAGTTTCTTAGTATGGAAACACAAAGTCTATTAAAATAAAGTTCCTTTTTATAAAATGACCTTTCTTAATTCGCATATTTCATATTTATTTTACTGCTATATTTATAGGAATGATATGAAACACTGAATCTTTTTTTAAACTGTGTAAATCATTAATAGTATAACTTCATATTTATAATTAGAATTTCGTTTCTATTTTTATTTATTTATTAAAAGGCAATCAGTCAAAAATTCATATTTTAATATTCCAAAGACATTTTCTCATAGTTTATTTCATTCAAAATTATTACCCTCCATGATTATTATATAAATTATTATATATAATCTCTGTATTCACCAATAATAACGATGGAGCTCTTACGGAGCTCAATGTGAAATCTATATTAAGTCAAATCTGCAGATCGTGTGGAAATATCTTTAATAAAATAGCAATTAAATTTTAATCTATTCTTAAATTTTGCTATTTTACATCGCCTAATGCTTCACAACGCATTTTTAAAAAGTTTGAGATAAAATATTCAAGATTGAATAAGATTTTTTTTTAACTTAATAGATTTTAGTTTGTATTTTGACCAAATGAACGAATTTCATATCTTAAAAGCAAACTCTTTAATTTTAGGGCAATCACATTCAGAGTAAATATTCAAAATCAAAATCAGACTAAATGTTTTAATATCAAATAGATCAAAATCAGACTAAATGTTTTAATATCAAATAGATCAAAATCAGACTAAATGTTTTAATATCAAATAGATCAAATTCAGACTAAATGTTTCAATATCAAATAGATCAAAATCAGACTAAATGTTTCAATATCAAATAGATCAAAATCAGACTAAATGTTTCAATATCAAATAGATCAAAATCAGACTAAATTGTTCAATATCAAATAGATTAAAATCAGAATAAATGTTTCATTATCAAATAAATCAAAATCAAACTAAATGTTTGAATATCAAATAGATTAAAATCAGACTAAATGCTTTTCGTAAGGCTAAACACTTTAAATATTTAGATCTGAGGAAAATGTTAGAATACTTTTCATTTTTCACCTACAAGGATAATTTTAAAATATGATTATAGTTACTTTTCTGCTAATTATTTCTTACTTTATGAAAAAAATCAAGAAATTAATGTCATTAATGTATGATTTTATATTTTTATTTATTATTTCATTATTCCTTGTATTTTAATTTTTGTATTTTTGATTTTATATTCATTCTTTTCTATTTGTTTAATCACTCAATTTTTCTGTTTTTATTATTCTTCCAAAAATTGTTTCAATAAAAATAACTATAAGTTTTTAAGTTATATTTTTTTAAATAATTACAAAGATTAAAAAATAAGCCCTATTTTACTTTTTAAGTTATGTAAAAATCAACCAAAATATTCTATTGTCCTTAAGAAAACGAATTGAGTAAAATATACTAATCAGTTTACTTCAAAAAATATACAGCAGTAGACAGACAAAACTCCATATATCAATAAATCCGATTTTAGTTTTGATTTAATTCGTCATTCATTTATAAAAATTACATATTTATTTAGATTTTGTCAAAAATATACATGAATATATTATCTAGACATTTATTTGCAAACTAATTAATAATCGAGCAATTTCTTAAGCCATTTTCGTTAAGTGTTATTTGAGCTTTTTTAATTTCTAAATTTTTTTTTTAATTTAAACATTTTTTTACTCAAACAAAAGCTAATTATACATTTTAATTGGAGAAAAGAAAAAAATAATGATAGTTTAATCCAAGTTTCCAAACATTTTAATTTCTATAACTCTATGATTTATATAATGAAAATTTATTATTTTACTTTGGGAATCACAACAGCTCAATTCAAATTACACATCTGAACATCTCATTGATCTGATAGTCTGATAACTCTACTTGCATTCATTATTAGAAATATTGATATTTATTAATTATTCATGATTTTTTCTATGCAATATACAAGTTTGTTTTATTTTATTTATTTTTATCATCATTGTGAAAGTGTTCGTAGAATTTAGTACATTTTTCTTATTAAACAAGGCAATGAAATGGTTTTAGAAATTATTTTCTTAAGTTGCCTGCTCATAATTTTATTAATGGTGAAATACAAATCGATCAAATAATTGCGAATTCATGGATTATTCTTAGGATGGACAACTCTTTCGAGGAGTCTCCACATTACTCTAATTCATGAATAGAAAATTTTGCTGAAATTTATCACCAATTACTGTTTGAAAATAATATCGTTATAAATGGAAACATCGTATTGGTGAGTTTATTACTAACTTTAAGTTTGTATCAAATCCACACACTTCAGTGCATTGTTTATTTAAAATAATCGTAATTAGTGATAATATTCATGTAGCATTAATAAAAATGTTTCAGAATTCTACTAAAAATTAAGAAATATTTTTTCTAGTGATAATTGCTTTTCAATATAAATTTACTGTTTAATAAAAATGAATATGCATAATTGTCTACATTTTAACACACTCATTTTATTGTTATACAGATGCTTATCTTGTTTCTCTTCTGGATATATAAATGTTTTTTAAATGTAGTAAATACACACACACACTTTATGAAATTATGCTAAAAAAAGCATAAAATTTTTGACATTAGTTTATTTGATTTAATTTTTATGTTTTTAATATTCAAATTGGTTGTACATAGCATATATAGAGTGTTTATCTTTATTTAATCCTCTTATCCTATAGTCAAATAAATTATCAGCTTTAACGCTAATGCCATATTAACTCACTGTAACGGTATTCTGATATTTATATAATGATTTTTAGTATGCATGTCTAAAAATATTTATTCTTAGTAAATACGAAGTATTCCTATAATGGCTCGAAAAAGGATGTTATTTAACTTCAAAAATTTGTTATTTAGCCAGCCAGCTTGTCTAGTGGTTAGCGTGCCTGACTACGCATATGAAGGTCATGGGTTCGAATCCCGGTTCAGGCATGGATGTCTTTCGCTCTCTCTATCCTGTATTTGTCCTTTTCTTGTGTGTGTGAATGAAGTATGACTGATACCTACCCTATAAACGGGTTCCTATGGCACGTGTAAAGGTGCGCCACGTGGCTAAGAGGTCGCTATTTCTGGCCAGTTCCTTGGGTATAAGGGAACAATAGATTAATAGACTCTGTTGCAGTTGTAGCTGTGTACAATCTGCCATTGGAAAAAAAATTGTTATTTATACGATCCGTATTCTGGCAATATTAACACTTTCATATTATGTAGAATTGCCCTCCACATTTTTATTAAAATAACTTTGCTTAGGTATAAAAGCATTTATAAATATAGCTAAACAAAAATAATATAAAATAAGCCAATTCACAAGTCAATTAAACTGTTTTTTTAATAATATATTTTGGTTAATTAATTTTTAATATATGCATATATTTTTTTCTATTTTGTATATCTTGTAAATTTATATTAATTTACTTCTAAAGTAAACTAACTAGGTGATAAATTAGAGAAAAAATCATTTAGATGATATATATATATATATATATATATATATATATATATATATATATATATATATATATATATATATATATATATATATATATATATATATATATATATATATATATATATATATATATATATATATTTATATATATATATATATATATATTTATATATATATATATATATATATATATATATATATATATATATATATATATATATAAAGAACTTATATTATATTAATAATCTAACAGAAAGTTCTGTCAGTTGAACGATTACGGTTCTGTTAAAACCATATAAGATCTACATCTTTTTCGGATAACATCAGAGATCACAGTAAGCTTAATTTGGATCAACAAACTATTTCGAACCATATTCGGAAGATAGGTTGGTGTGGAATATTCAAAATGAATGCAATATGAGTTAGATGAGACGGATTTTGATGATCGAGTCATCATATGCCCATCTCTGCTTGTTAGGAATAAAATCGAACCCTTCTTGTACCCGATGAT
Organism: Latrodectus elegans; assembly: GCA_030067965.1. Classification (NCBI taxonomy): domain Eukaryota; kingdom Metazoa; phylum Arthropoda; class Arachnida; order Araneae; family Theridiidae; genus Latrodectus; species Latrodectus elegans. Next base: position 47,588,529 of record CM057812.1, read on the forward strand.
AACTGAGGATGAAAAAAGGGATTACCTACGAAAACATCATAAAGAAAAGGGTATATTATGTGGTAAACTTAGCCTTTTCAACTCTAAAACAAATTTGGTTTTATATAAGAGAATGTTGCGAATATGGAAGTAAATTTGAGGATCAATACATTATGAATATTAAAAATTGAATGAAAAACTCGATTTGAAAATGCATGGTCGGAAACTGGGTAATTAAATGGGACCAGTCCAAGAAAAGAGGTCGGTAAAGTTTCAAAAAAGAGCAGTGCAAGAAAGATCTAAGAAAACTTTTTGTCAAAAAAATTGCACAAATAGGCTGAGAAATTCAGTCCTATACACCATATTTATTGTGATATAATTATCACTTGTTTTTGCTCTTACAGAATTTTATGAAGGGCAAAAAATTCACAAATGAAGAATATATCAATTAATTACCATTTCCAATTTTTAATTGAGAAAATGAAACATTTTTTTTAAATGTGGTATACAAATTGCATTCATGCCGGAAAGAAGTTATTAATAAGAATGGCAATTATATTATTTAAAAAGTTTATTGACATAAAGAAAAATTTAAATTTCGTTTTATTCCCAAAAATGGACAGAACTTTCCGGTTCACCTAATAATATTATAATGATACACAGTTATTAAAATGCAAATATAAATTAATATAAAATACAAAAGTTATATTTTAAAAATGCAGAAGAATGAGCATAATAAGCACATTGAACTTAACATACTATATTAAAAACAAATTATTTCAGTTATCACAATAGACAATATAAATAATAACACATTTCATTCAAAAATTACTTTAACAATCTGATTGAAATTTGCTTGTTGGAAAGATTAAAAAAATCTTTAAATTTCTTTTTATTTCTAATACTTGGCTGTTACTTAGATTTTCACCTTTCAGTATTACAATTGGCGGAAATCATGGCAATTTACAAAGTGGGTCACACAGGGAATGTGCCATCATCTATTTGAACCAAAAATAGGTTACGTTTTCGTAGTTCAAAAGCAGGGATCAAAGCAGAAGGCTTTAGACTTGGTTTGCCACTGCAGAGGTATCATTTCACATGGAGGACATTGCGACCATGACATATTTCCCGCACCCCAGCCACCATTAGTGAATACGGTAGATCTCCGGTTGAGTAGAGGTTGTAACTTGCTACCTTCCGCTAACGAGAATGAATGCCCTTAATAACGAGGGAAATTCGGTTTTTCTTTGAAGATTCTTTGCACACATTAACATTAATAAATTGCCATAAATTAATTAACTGTTGACTTTAAAAATGTAGCAAATATAGAACAATAAGCAAAGTTTTTCATAATTAAAACGAATTAAAAATAAAATAAATGAGGAATAGATAGATATGGTTATTTTCATTTCTTTGAAATAGGAATTTTTGCTTAGACTTAATTTTTAAAAAGTCTGTCAATCTGCTATCTCATAATTTGAATATCTTAAGACTGAGATACATTTAAATTTGATTTTGCATAATTTATAAGAATTCCCTGCATATTTAGAAACATCATTCTTGTCTCATCGTGTTCTTGTTATGAATTTTAAATTATGAAAAATATGAATGTCTTTATTTAAAATATTTGCATGTCAGATCAGTGTTAATAACGTACTGATAATTTTTCTACTAAAACTTAATATCACGTGCTAGATAAAATTAGTTTTAAGAACATTGCTGTTTTATCGACGTTTCTGCTAACATATTTTAAATATAATTAATATTTAATTTAATCATTAAAATATTATCTATATAATTTTGTGTCTTAAGAATTTTATTTTGATTACATTCTTTGAAAAACTAAGCATACTTGTGTTAGCAACAAAATGATATATAATGAAATTTTTATTCAAAAAATAAAAATGCAGAATTTCTATTCTAGTACAACGTATTTTAGTACTACAATTAAAAATAGATTTATTCGTTAGCGTTTGAGAATTTAAAAACTAAGAAAAATTTGCAATTGAACATGCTTTGTATAGGTAAAAAACTAATTAAATTACGCTAGATAAATTGCAAAATTGTTTATTAAATTTGTAATTGCAAAAAATACAAATTTAATCAACTTAATTTGCACAAAATATATAAAAATTTTTAATAAAGCTCTGTTTAGTTAAATAAACCATTTATCATTGAATAATACAATTTTATTGTAATAAGAGAGAGATTAGGATGTAAATAATTAATGTAATATAAGAAATCATTAACATAATTAAGTGCAATTAGTTTTCTCAAACTAACTACTAAAATTATCATTTATGTTTTGTATGATATATTTTTATGAGAAAAAAGCTGTTGAATAAATATTAACAAAACTTATTCTTTTTAGAAACAGATATTATTGAGAATTAATGCGAGTTGTACAAGACAAATTTCAAAAAATGAATGAAATTTCAATAATATGAAAAAGTATATATTTAAATATATATAGGAGAATAAAATACTTTTCGTAATAATGGGAATTTTCTTTTAAGTTCAAAATGAAAATATAAAACCCATTTATTTTATCATTTTTATAAAATAAAATTGTTGTTTGAAGAAAGTTACTATTTTCGTCTTTAGTCTAATTAATTTATTTTCATAAAGTAAGGCATGTTTTATTTGCTTTAATGATCAGAAATAAATAATAGGCAGTGAATATAAAAAACATATTTTACGGAACTGAACACAACTTGGAGATCATTATCATCAAGATCTATTCCATTCAGCGTTGAATTTTATAATTTTTTATAATTTCTAAAATAGTTTTCATAATATTTTCAAAATTAAAAAATAAATTAATGATCAAATATTCTGAAGGCAATTTCTCTACACTGTTTAATTTTATAAGATACATAATGGATCATCTTTTATGTCATAATAATCACAGCATTCTTTTAACCTCATTTATTACTTTCATAACATTGTATTATTGATACTTTGAAATAAAGAAAATTATATACATTCTACTTGATTTCGAAAACACCTTTCATTATAAAACTTAACATTAGAGGGAAATTACATAAATTTTCTCATTCATTTTGATTTAAATTTAGTAACGCCATTCGGAATTATTATTGCTGCCACCATAAATTAAAATAATGCATCTCAATATTCTCCACAAGCTAGTTATTAATTCAAAACTGCGAAAACATGGTGTGGTTTGTTCATAAATATGAATTAATAGAATTCATTTAAATTAGTCGTATACATTTTGATATATTCCATAATTTAATTTTATGGCTGCTATTCATGGGAAGGTTTGTGTCTATAATAATTCTAAATAACAAAGAAATGAAATTTTTAAGAACTTTTTCTCATTAATATTCATTAAAAGTGTATATATATATATATATATATATATATATATATATATATATATATATATATATATATATATATATATAATTTAAATCATTTTTTCATAAATACATGCAAAAAGATTGAATGACAGAATACAGATATATTACAACTATTTAATCAATGCAAATGCAAATTAAACCAATTCATCTATGCCACGAAAATTTCCAAGATTATGTTATTTATTAATGAGTGATTTTAATTAGCTAATAAATAACATTGAAATTTGTATGTGAAATGACAAATCAACATCCTATATCAAATGCTCTCCGAGTAATCGTTGTTTTGTCATAAAATGATACATCATCATCTGAATGAGGATACATACTAATCATAAATAAATATTGTAGGAATCATAAAAAAATTGGTATTAAGTGTATCAGCGTTGCCAGTTTTGAGACAAGCCGAATAAACAACACTGAAATCACAGTGAGATATCATAATGACAAATATAAACCATAACAAGAAAAGACTTATTCGTGTGTTTTATTTGAAAATTAGTTATTAATTAACGGTCAATTTTTCATTAAAAATTAGATATATTTTATGCGCTTGTATATATAATTTTTTATGTTACATTTTTTTTTTCAGAATGTCATTTGGCAATATTCTCTTAGTTTATTTTACTATTTTCTAACAGAGTGAAAATAATATCGAATAGTTCAAAACTTGAAATAAAATGTTACAAATTAAACCAAAGACAAATATATGGATTAAAGAAATTAAATTAATCATCTCTACAGTTTCAAACAGAAGCATATTTAATAATCTACATCAACTTTCGATATTCTAAATTATATTTATAAATAATGAACAGTCCTTATGTGTGTGTGTCTATTTTATAGTGATCTTAAGAACATTTATTGAGCTAAACAATGATTACGTCCTTATAATAATTAGATATTGCAATAAAATAATTTTAGTAATATATTTTAAAAATAAATATAATTTTATTTACAACTTTGAAATTCTGTAATAAAAAGGCTATAAAATGACTCAATATTAAACAAGTGCTTTAAACTATATTCAATAAACGCTATAATATATACAATAATTAGTGCTATAGTGCATTCACTAAATTATATAATATATTCAATATAAGAACTATAATACTATTCAGTTAGTGCTATAATAAATATATGAAATATGAATATTTGCCACGAACTGCATTCTGAAAAGATATCTTTTACAAAACAAGAAACAGAAAGATGTCTTTTACAACTCATGAATCAAAAGAAGAAGAACCTCGTAATTTGACAAACATCACCTCAATAAACTCTCCTTCAAAAATCAAAAATTCTCGACCATATCATCTTTCTTCAGCAGTAAAATCTAGATGCTTTCACTCCACAGAGGGGGTAGTTCTTCTATAGGGTTTTAATAAACTCGCAACCACTGTGACAAAGATTTGTATTAGTATTACGCTTCAAATAACCAAATCAGAAAACATTTCGAATAAAATTTACTTTTCAAGTACCAAATGAAGTTACAATTTAAACCCTAATATTTTTAATCCATACGATTCAAGTTCGAAAGTTTTGGTAATAATTATCAATAAGCTTATCATTTATCCTTATAACGAATTATAAGGCCAGAAAGGAATAAATTATTTGTTTTATTTAAGGGCTGAGCCGACTGATGTTTGAGTGTAACCACTCAAACATCGCTCCTGACACCTGAGTTGTGGGTAACAGTTTCGAATCACAGTTCGGGCATGTTACTTCTTTTCTCTGTTCTTTCTGTGTTTCTCTGTCCTCTCTTCTATGGTGATGTATGAATGTGGCCAACTCCATAAACGGGTTTGTGGTGGTATGGCGCGAGCAACTTTACTCACCTCCATGACTTGGTTCACAGGTACCCACTGGGTAACGACAAATGAGTAGCAGTTTCTGGCCTAGTTGTGGCATAGGGCTCGTCGCTCAAGTGCTCACCGTTGAAAAAAAAAATTTAAGGACTGCTCACTGGATCTTCATGATATAGATATACGACAATAATGAGTATAAAATATAGTCTGTTGATATCCACAAATACTATTAATTCACGAGAGTATGGTGATGCATTTATTCTTTCTAAGTGTATACCTAAGACAGTTTAAAAGATTTCTGGGTCTCTACATGGCGAAAACTGAGCATGTCTGTTTCATTATGAAGGACAAACTAAAAGTAATATGTGGCATAAGGAAATTAATATATTCAAATTGAAACAGTTTTAAAGTTACCAGACGTGATATCACTCTTAATTTCTTGGGAGTTTTTAATACATATAGTGTATAATGAGCATCACTGCATTTATAAAAATAAAGCAATGACATCAAATTTACCTGCGTTAAAAATAAAATATTTTATGGCATTAACTATTAATCATTTAAGAGGATAAGCACATAAAGTGCTCTATTATGCTACACTTTTGCTTACGAAAAGGATTAATCTGTAGTTTGGGCACCCCTTTCTCGCCAAAGGTCTACAGATGCGCAAAGCGTAGTAACCCTGGCTATTTTATCATCAATGCACTCCTTGTGCCAAACCTGTCTTTTTTGTTATACAATTATATGTGTACTTTTTTTTATCCAATTCGAAAAAAA